>JASIRB010000015.1:0-22354 GCA_030323885.1 Branchipolynoe longqiensis
GACAGCCATATCCGGTTAGGGAATATTTTGATGTTAGCCAATAAATAATTAGCTACTACTGCAATCTCTGTTAGCCTGCAAACCCTTGTGTGCAATTGTTCCCGATAAAGTTATTCAAATTAAAAATAACAAACTACTGAGCTAATTACCAGACTGTCGAGCTTGGTGAATATTCACCATCAACTATTAGACACCGTTTCCTACTCAACCCACCACACCGGTGTCTTGGAAAAGATGGAAAGGGGGGGTGGGGATGGAGGAGGGAGGGTGTGAGGAGCTGGTGGTTATTATGGAAAGAAGAGAGGAGGGTGAAGGGGTGGGGTGGAAGTGGGAGGTGGTTGGAGGAGGGTGGTGGTTCGTAGGGAAGGAAGAGGGGGAGGTGGAGGTGGAGATGGTAGGGTGAGGGGATGAGGGTGTCGGAGGTGAGGAGGGGGGTGGGCGGTGAGGGGAGGAGGGAGGTGAGTTGATGGGAGGAGAAACTTGAGAATGGAGAGGAAGAAGGAGTTTTATTTCAAAATAAAATCTCCGAGAGTGATTTGATTTCGAAATAGAATCGGCGGGGGAGACCATTTTGAAGGGGCGATTCTATTGTGTGACACCAAATCAGCATTACCACTAGGCGGGCGCTATTTGTAATCTGTTTATTTGTCGGTTGGTTGTTGGAGTTTTATATCCTGGCAACATCTAAAGTCATCACACAACGGGTACTGACTTGTGACAGCGCACACCCATGGCGACTTCAGAGTGCTGATCGCACTGGAAGGCCAGGCTGCCATCAGCATGACCTGATATCCCGCTCAGTCCCATTATCCTGCTGCCACTGAGCTAACGAGTCCTTGCCTTATCCTAAGTATGCCGATCGCCTGGCTAGGAAGCGACAAGTTTCAATTTTGTAACTCATTTGTTTGACCGGACCAGGTTTCAAACACCCTACCTTCCACATGGGGAGGTTGTCCTCTACCGATTTGGCCACCACATACGATTGAGGAGTATTTGATGCTAGACAATATCTAGTTAGTGTCTGCAGTGTGTAGTAACCTGCAACCCCCTGTGTGCAATTATTGCTTCTAAAGTTCTTCAAATAAAAAATAACAAACTACCATGCTAAAGACCAGAGTGTCGAGTGTGTTGAATATTCACCATATTACAGGCAGACACTGCCTCCTCATCCCGACAAGCCAGCTCAAAGCCTCCACCAGGGAAAATCTTGTGACAGTTGATAGCGCCAGCCACACTGCTCAGCACAAAAATTCAACATTGCGTAAGGCGGACACTATTTCTAGCCTCCTTCTTTGTTGATATTGTAGTGGTCTGCACTGACCTCTCAGGCAAATAACCACATAGACAGGTAGGCATTGGTAGGGTGTTGAGATCAGGGAGCCTAGGTGGTGTAATGGTTAGCACACTGGCCCAGAATGCAAAGAGATGTGGGTTCGAGTCCCGCTCTAGGCACAATATTTCCCATTTTCATCACCCCCATGACACTGGTTGCCATGACCATGATCCTATACAAGCTACATGCTGTATTGTTTTTGAACCTACCCTGTCTATGTATGTGTAAGTGCATTGCCTGTATGTATGTAATTGTAAGCATTAAAAGACTTACACTTCCAGGGGGACGAGTGTAGTGCTCTGCACTGACCTCTCAGGCAAGGAGCTGCATAGACAGGTAGGAATGGGTAGTGTGTTGAGATCAGGGAGCCTAGGTGGTGTAATGGTTAACACACTGGCCCGGAATGCAAAGAGATGTTCGAGTCCCGGTCTAGGCGCAGTATTTCCCATTTTCATCACATAGAGATAGTGTTGCTGGCAGGTCTGGGGGTGAATGCACTCAGGGCCTACCCCCTATGCTGGGATAGGGATCACCAAACTCAAAGGTCAAGGTTGGTGGTGGCCATGGGGCCATACAGCTTGGTGGTGGTGGGCATACCACTGGTACCCATGGGGACCAGGAAGGCTTGATCCCTATTGGTATGGCCAAGAATGCTTGTTTCCCATTGGGGGAAAGGGGTGGGGTGATACTCTACAACCCATGTAACCATATAAATAGTAAACCAGAGGGCTAGACTCTCTCTCTTTCTTTACACTTCATACTCTTCCTTTTTCTTTGTCTGTATTGATTTCACCATAGCCTGCCTACACAGCCAAAAGTTTCACACCTTCACACCTATTTTCCCAGCCGTCTCTGGCTCACCGGTGTCTCCTCACTTATCAGCCAGCTGGGAAACACGCACTTTTTCCACCCACTACCCTACTACTACCTTTCATTATTTTTTAGTGATCGCCCTGGAACTTCTGCCAATCTTAGATTAATTATATTTTTACCAGCACTTCCATGCTGTGTCATTCTTTATCGGACTATTCATATTGGTAATCGTTGATATATTCTGATTGATGACAGTGGTGTAGAATTTAGTGCTGTAGAATTTAGAAGCTACCTGCCTATATTTCTTGAAGATTCATACTGCCTATCAAAAATAAGTCTGAATAGTCTTGTTTTCATCATTAAACAGTTGGTCGATAGAAAACCCAACCCTACACTTTTACCAATCTAAGGAATTGTTAACCTCCATGCCCACTTAGACATGATATGAGAGCAACTGGCCTTTGACAATGCAGTAAGTTATACACAAGCAGTGGAAATCCAAATTGGCAGATGTGATGGTATAGGGAAATGAACCACCAACCTTCAGATTACGAGTCCGAACTAGGAAAAAGTCATACACTCTAACCACTCCTCCACATAGAACACAATGATGATTTAATTCCATCGGTTAGATTTGTAAATCATGTGTGAGGTGACCATTGACTGGTAATTAAAGACACCAGGTATAGCCCACTGTGAAACAAACAAACTCCGAATAGAATAGATCTAAGTTGTGCCACAGATGCACAGCAACAACAGTTCTCCAAGCCCAGCTTTTTACTTTGTTTATTAATGTATGCAACTAAATATGTGGTGGGAGAGTGTTGAGCTCTGTAATGTATGACCGGAATCACAGGTAGGATTCCTTCATTAAGATGACATTTAGGGCTTGTAGGGAACGCAGGACAACCAAGATGGCGGCTGCAGAAAACTCTTGATTCAACTTTTAAAGTTTATTAATCTACATGATTTCATCAATTATTCACCCCAAAATAGCTCGCTATGATATCTAGGCATTTGACCTAAATATTTAGCACTTGGGCTTACAAATTCTGAAACCTTGGACTGACTACATACAACAGAGCAGGAAAAACTGGCATGAGCACTCTCCCCCGACATAGTTGTTTGCATTAACTGAAAACAGTGAGCAATGGTGTGCTTGGAGAGCATTTGCCATTTGTCAGAGTACAGCTCTAGTTCCGTCCACTCGGAAATGAAGTGGAATGTGTGGTGTGGTGTTTTTGGTGTGTGTGGTTTGGTGTGTGGTGTGTGTGGTGTGTGTGGTGTAGTGTGTGTGGTGTGGTTGGTGGTGTGTGGTGTAGGTGGGGTGCATGTGTTATGTGGTGTGGGTGGTGTGGTGTGTGTGGTGTGTGGCAGGTGGTGTGTGCGGTGTGTGGTGTGTGTGGTGTGTGTGGTGTGTGTGGTGTGTGTGATGCATGTGTGTGGTGTGAGAATACAATAACCTAGCAACAACTGCCTCCAATGCTGCACGTGTTTGGATTGGCCCGACGCAGGATTGAACCCACAATGATGGAGCTCTATCGACTTGACCATCCCGTCCAATACAGATTCTCAAAATTATCGAGGAGCTCTATTGACTTGACCACACCATCCAGTGTTGATTCTCAAAACTTGTTAAGAGCTCTACCAAACATCACGTCCAATGCTGATTCTCGAAAGTAGCGATGAGCTCTACTGACTTGACCATCCCATCCAGCACTGATTCGGCAAAAATTAGTGAGGACCTCTCCCAACATGACCATCCCATCCAGTGCAGATTCTTAAAATTAGTGAGGAGCTCTACTGCTGTAACCATCCCGTCCAGTGCTGATCCTCAAATTTAGCTAGGACCACTATCGATTTAACTATCCCGTCCAGTGCAGATTCTGAAATTTATAAAGGAGCACTCCCGATTTAACCATCCCGTCCAGTGCAGATTCTCAAATTTAGCTAGGAGCACTCCCGATGTAACCATCCCGTCCAGTGCAGATTCTCACAATTAGCTTGGAGCACTACCGATTTAACCATCCCGTCCAGTACAGATTCTCAAATTTAGCTAGGAGCACTACTGACTTGACCATCCCATCCAGTCCTGATTAGCGAGGAGGTCTACCAACTTAACTATCCCGTCCAGTCCTGATTCTATCAAATAAAAAAAAAATAAAAAAAGAGAGTTTCCAAAGTAACTGAGAGATTGGCCTTCTCTCCCGCCCCCCCCCCCCTCCACACCCACACACACAGAAGCAATCGGTCTGTATCTGAAGGGAGGAGGTCGGAGGTAGTTAAGGACAGAACATAAAGAAGGACATGGCGTGATAATGAGAATGAGGCTACAGTTGCCTGCTGCTGTGTGTTGAGCGCGGTGCAGTGTTTCTCACGCTTCGTTGCAAGAGCGACAGTTTCCAGCAAACTAGTAGCATAGTAAGAGTCAGCATAGCACGAGGCTGGAGTTCCACGCCACTGTGTATTATAAACGCAGTGCAGTGTTTCTCAAGAGTGACAATTTCCAAAGAGCTAGTAGTATAGGAAGGACCATGTTCCCCACCACTGTGTGCTGAGCATGGTGCAGTGTTTCCAACGCTAGTAGTATAGCATGTGTCATTATAGTAATATGCTACAGTTCCCCACCACTGTGTGCTGAACGTGGTGCAGTGTTTCTCACGCTAGTAGTATAGCATGTGTCATTATAGTAATATGCTACAGTTCCCCAACACTGTGTGCTGAACGTGGTGCAGTGTTTCCCATGCTAGTCGTATAGCATGTGTCATTATAGCACTATGGTACAGTTCCCCACCACTGTGTGCTGAACGTGGGGCAGTGTTACCCACACTAGTACTGTAACATGGGAAAGTATAGCACAATGGTACAGTTCCTCACCACTGTGTGCTGAACGTGGGGCAGTGTTACCCACGCTAGTAGTATAGCATGTGTCATTATAGCACTAGGATACAGTTCCCCACCACTGTGTGCTGAACGAGTTGCAGTGTTTCCCACGCTAGTAGTATAACATGTGTCATTATAACACTATGGTACAGTTCCTCACCACTGTCTGCTGAATGTGGTGCAGTGTTTCCCACGCTAGTTGTAGAGCATGTGTCATTATGGCACTATGGTTCAGTTCCTCACCACCGTGTGCTGAACGTAGTGCAGTGTTTCCCAAGCTAGTCGTATAGCATGGGTCATTATAGCACTATGGTACAGTTCCCCACCACAGTGTGCTGAACGTGGTGCAGTGTTTCCCAAGCTAGTCATATAGCATGTGCCATTATAGCACTATGGTACAGTTCCCCACCACAGTGTGCTGAACGTGGTGTAGTGTTTCCCGCGCTAGTAGTGTAACATGGGTAAGAATAGCACTATGGTACAGTTCCCCACCACAGTGTGCTGAACGTAGTGCAGTGTTTCCCAAGCTAGTAGTATAGCATGGGTCATTATAGCACTATGGTACAGTTCCCCACCACAGTGTGCTGAACGTGGTGCAGTGTTTTCCGCGCTAGTAGTATAACATGGGTAAGAATAGCTCTATGGTACAGTTCCCCGCCACTGTGTGCTGAACGTGGTGCAGTGTTTCTCATGCTAGTAGTATAGCATGGGTCATTATAGCACTATGGTACAGTTCCCCACCACAGTGTGCTGAACGTGGTGCAGTGTTTCTTGCGCTAGTAGTATAACATGGGTAAGAATAGCACTATGGTACAGTTCCCCGCCACTGTGTGCTGAACGTGGTGCAGTGTTTCTCATGCTAGTAGTATAGCATGGGTCATTATAGTAATATGGTACAGTACTCCAGCACTGCGTGCTGAACGTGCTGCAGTGTTTCCCACGGTAGTAGTATAGCATGGGTCATTATAGCACTATGGTACAGTTCCCCGCCACTGTGTGGTGCAGTGTTTCTCACGCTAGTAGTATAGTATGTGTCATTATAGTAATATGCTACAGTTCCCCACCACTGTGTGCTGAACCTGATCAGTGCTTCTCATGCTAGTAGTATAGCATGGGTCATTATTGCACGAAGCTACATTTCCCTACCACTGTGTGCTGAACGTGGTGCAGTGTTTCTCACGCTAGTAGTATAGTATGTGTCATTATAGTAATATGCTACAGTTCCCCACCACTGTGTGCTGAACCTGATCAGTGCTTCTCATGCTAGTAGTATAGCATGGGTCATTATTGCACGAAGCTACAGTTCCCTACCACTGTGTGCTGAACGTGGTGCAGTGTTTCTCACATGAGTAGTATAACGGGGGTCATTATAGTACCAGGTTGCAGTCCGCCACCACTGTGTGCTGAGTTCGGTGCAGTATTCATCATGCTAGTAGCATAGCAAAGGTCATCATAGCAGAAGTTTACATTTCCCCACCACTGCGTGATGAGTGCGATGCAGTATTCATCATGCTAGTGCCATAGCAAAGTTCATTATAGCAGAAGTTTACAGTCCCCCACCAATGTGTGCTGAGTGCGGTGCAGTATTCATCATGCTAGTGCCATAGCAAAGTTCATTATAGCAGAAGTTTACAGTCCCCCACCAATGTGTGCTGAGTGCGGTGCAGTATTCATCACGCTAGTGCCATAGCAAAGTTCATTATAGCAGAACTTTACAGTCCCCCACCACTGTGTGCTGAGTGTGGGGCAGTGTGTCTCACAGTTTCCAATGAGCTAGTAGTACAGCAACGACCATTATATCACAAGGCTGCAGTTCCCCACCACTGTATGCTGAGCGTGATGCAGTGGTTAATGATGTCATATCACCACCATGGTATGCAGATATTGCAGGTATGATGCCCCTGCCCTGCAGAGTTGTAAACCACTGCCTTGTGGTACATGTTCTTGACAGAACCGAAGGCGAAGGGAGCAAACCCTAAACAGAAAATCATGTCACTGTGGCAGCATTAAGGGGGGTTGATGTATGGAACTCCCAACATCTCCCGACCAGCCACTGCAGGGACAAATAGTCTTGCGCCTGTCTTGACTTGTTCTTGCCGGTGTGAAACCTCGATTTGCTCCCCGAGAGAGTGCCGCTGGTAACTTGCAAAAGCCAGCAGCACTTCAACACTTTTGCAGGCAGCTTTCAGGAAATGTACAACCGCATGAGCAGCAATCAAGTAATGAAAGCAGTCTTTGTCGCATTGCGACCGACAGCATGATGATGATGATCACCACCTAATAACTTCCTTCAGGTTCATATTTTGGTGTGGTGGTGTTTTTTGGGTTTTGGTTGTAAAGCTGCCGCAAATGTTGAAGTGCTGTGGCTTTTGCAAGTTACCAGCGGCACTCTCTCGGGGAGCAAATAGAGGTTTCACCCGCAAGAACATGTCAAGACAGGCGCAAAACTATTTGTCCCTGGCTGGTCGGGAGATGTTGGGAGTTCCATACATCAACCGCCCTTAATGCTGCCACAGTGACATGGTTTTCTGTTTAGGGTTTGCTCCCTTAGCCTTCGGTTCTGTCAAGAACCTGTACCACAAGGCAGTGGTTTACAACTTTGCAGGGCAGGGGCGTTAAACTCCCTGAGGTATTGCAATACCTGCATACAGGTTCATAATGCTTCCATATCACATATCAATGATATCATATCACCGCTTATTGGTATAACCTCATAATGCGGTCATTTCACTGCTCATTAATGTCATATCACAGTTCCATGATAACACTGTTTAATGATGTAACGGCACCACTTATTGATGTCACCCTTCATTTCCCCAGCATATTAAAAGCAAGGGAATATTTTATCGCTGTGTTTGATTGTAATTATATCACAGGTGACGTATGACTTAGGTATATTTTTGTCATTGATATATATATATATTCATATATATTACTGTACAAAGCCAACTATTGTGTCCATCTTTATTCATCACAGCTGAATGTGACTCATGTATATTACTGTCATTAAGAATATATATATATATTATATAGATATATGAAGAGCTCTTTTCCAAAACGTGATAAGTGGCGATAAAAAAAAGTAAATTTTTGTTGTTGTTTTTTTTTGGTAAATATTTTATTCATCTGAATACATATTTTGTCAGCGCCGGGGCACTGGTCTTCCAGCTGTTGGAGTGAGTGCATTTGATCTGTACATAGTGGAAGTGGAATGTGTCGCATTGTGTGCAGCACAACCCATTCTGAACATAAAAAGAAAGTGGGGGAGCAGCCTATGCTGCATAGTGTACAGCATAGGTACTCAACATAGTGCAAGGTATATGCATCAAGATAGAGTGTGCAGTAATTTACACTAGTGGTTAAATCATAAGCTGTGTTTGTATATCAGTTAGATTTGGTTTTAATAATGGTTAGTCTTTTAATAGTGCCATGTTGTGCATGTATGGTGGTTTATATTGTGTGCATTGCTGGTTGAAGATGTAGTTACTCAGTGGTGGTAATGCTTATGCTAAACTCATACATCATGCTTTGGAAAACAGCTCTTCTAATACATGAAGAGCTCTCATATATAGATGAAGAGCTCTTTTCCAAAATGCAATAAGCGCTGATAACAGAAAATTAGCTTGCAATGCCATTGCCAATGTCAAGCTCGTAGATAATGCTTCGGAAAAGAGCTTGTGGATAAAGAGCTCTTTATATATATGTCATGGGGGTGATGAAAATGGGAAATACTGCGCCTAGAGCGGGACTCGAACCCACATCTCTTTGCATTCCGGGCCAGTGTGCTAACCATTACATCACCTAGGCTCCCTGATATCAATACACTCCCCCCCTACCTGTCTATGTGGTTACTTGCCTGAGAGGTCAGTGCAGACCACTACACTCGTCCCCCTGGAATTGTAAGTCTTGTAATGCTTACAATTACATACATACAGGCAATGCACCCACATACACAGGGTAGGTTCTACAACTATACAGCGCTAGCTTGTATAGGATCATGTCACGGCAACCAGTGTTGGGGGTGATGAAAATGGAAATACTGCGCCTAGAGCGGGACTCGAACCCACATCTCTTTGCATTCCGGGCCAGTGTGCTAACCATTACACCACCTAGGCTCCCTGATATCAATACACTCCCCACTCCTACCTGTCTATGTGGTTACTTGCCTGAGAGGTCAGTGCAGACCACTACATATACATATATATATACATATATCAAGAGGTCCACTGCAAAACAATCCAGGAACCCGCCAATAGCATTGCAAACTCATTTTTTTGGACCACCGCTTATCACATTTTGGAAAAGAACTCATCATATATATATATAGTTATGTACACATACATATTTACTGTAAAACCTCTCTAACCAAGCACCTCCACAGATCGACCACTCCCCTATCTCGATCGCTTTATTTGGGTCCCAAATATACCATTGTAACCATATTCTCTAACTCCCTAAACCGACCACCTCCCTAAATGGACCACTTAAAGTCGGAGCCAAGGTCGGCCCTGTGTAGGGGGCCGGCGAGGAGGGCCGGCCCCCTTCCACCCCATGAGTGGGGGTTGGGAGAGGGGGGGATGGGGGGGGGGCATGGACTCCAGAGCTTATTACATGCGATAATGGGATTATCACTATCCATATATCCGTCCTGCTGAGAGGGAGCGGTAGTGGTAGTGACCAGGCGCAGCTGGTATCATGCGGTCATGAGCTGCTCACAGGTGGCAGTGCAGTGGAGAATGAAGGAACTAACCTAGTCCTATGGTACTAATAGCTCAGTGACATTAGGGTATAGAGTAAGTAAGGGAGAGAACTGCTAGGGGGTAGTGTCCTTGTTTATATTCCCATAATAGATTATAGAGCACATATATGTAGATGACTATATATAATGAAATATTGTCTCCATCTTTATTTCCACTACGTGCATATCGCCTCTCTTTAGGTATCCACATATTTAATTCACATAGTCAGCTTCAACTCAAATCCATTTGGATGAAGCATTGCAAGAGAATTAAATCCTCATCGGTCATAAAACAAGGAGGAAAGAACAAAGACAACATTAAAGGGTTTTGTCATTGGAACTTGACACAAAACCGGAAAATTGTGGACAAAAAATGAAAACAAAAATTAACAAAAATGGGGCTTCCCAGAATGCTATAATTGGAGACTTCCGGTCTGAGGATGCGCAGAGTGTGCGTGTGTCGGCAGACAGTGCACGTGACTGGGGACGGGACTGGAAGTCCCAGAGGAAGGGGAGCTGAGCATGCGCACTTGTAGCCTGTCACTCCCAGGTGGAAGGGTCTGCTGTGTAGTCGAGGGATGAACATGTGGCGCCACCTGGATGAGGTGTCAGAACCATGCACTGCACGGAGACGCAACATGGACACATGCCTACATTAACGCACACCATTGACACGGAAATACGGATACATGCCTACATTAACGTACACCACGGACACTGAAAGACAGACACATCCCTACATTGACACACACCACAGATACAGAAATACTGACACCTGCCTACATTAACGCACACCACGGAAACGGAAATACAGACACATGCCTACATTGACACACACAACGGACATGGAAATACAGACACATGCCTACATTGACACACGCGACGGACATGGAAATACTGACACATGCCTACATTAACGCACACCACGGACATGGAAATACAGACACATGCCTACATTGATGCACACCATTGACCCAGAAATACAGTCACATGCCTACATTAACGCACACCACAGACACGGGAATACGGACATATGCTTACACACATCACGGATATGGAAATACTGACACATGCCTACATTGACACACACCATAGACACAGACATACAGAAAGATGCCTACCTTGACACACCCCACAGACATAGACATACGGACACATGCCTACATTAACGCACACCACGGACACGGAACTACGGACACATGCCTACATTGACACACACCATATACATGGACACACGGACACATGCCTACATTGACACACACCATAGACACGGAAATACGGACACATGCCTACATTAACACACACCATAGACATGGAAATACGGACACATGCCTACATTAGCACACACCATAGACATGGAAATACGGACACATGCCTACATTGACACACACCACAGACATGGAAATACGGACACATGCCTACATTAACGCACACCATAGACACGGAAATACGGACATATGCCTACATTGACACACACCATAGACATGGAAATACGGACACATGCCTAACTTAACGCACACCACAGACATGGAAATACGGACACATGCCTACATTGACACACACCATAGACATGGAAATACGGACACATGCCTACATTAACGCACACCATAGACACGCAAATACGGACACATGCCTACATTAACGCACATCATAGACACGGAAATACGGACACATGCCTACATTAACGCACACCATAGACACAGAAATACGGACACATGCCTACATTAATGCACATCGCGGGCATGTAAATACGGACGTATGCTTACATTAACACAGATCACGGACATGCAAATACCGACCCACGCCTACATGGAAATACAGACACATGCCTACATTGATGCACACCACAGACACAGACATACAGAGAGATACTCACATTAAAACCCACCACAAACACACCAACACAGACCCACACTAACAGATATTATGGACACGGAAATACTGACACATGCCTACATTGACACACACCACAGACACCGACATATGGACACATGCCTACATTAACACACCCCACAAACACAGACATATGGACACATGCCTACATTAATGCACACCATGGACACACAGATTCAGACACATGCCTACATTGACACACACCACGGACACGGAAATATGGACACAGGCCTACATTAACGCACACCATGGACACACAGATACAGACACACGCCTACATTGACACACACCACAGACACGGAAATATGGACACAGACCTACATTAACGCACACCATGGACACACAGATACAGACACACGCCTACATTGACACACACCATGGACACGGAAATACTGACACATACCTACTTTGACACACACCACGGACACATAAATGCAGACACATGCCTACATTAATGCACACCACAGACATGGAAATACGGACACATGCCTACATTAACACACACAATGGACACATAAATATGGACAGAGACCCACACTAACGCCCGGGACGGACAATGCAACACGGACATAGACCTAGATTAACGCATCCGACGGACGCGTAAATACAGACAGTGATATACACTAACATCCATCACAAACACACCAACACAGATGCACACTCCCAGATACCAGGGATACGGAAACACAGACATGTGCTTACATGGACACATGCCACGGATGCGACAACACAGACACGGCCCCAGACGCTGACGAGTTTCAGAGACTGACCCAAATAGAATATTTGTACTCAGACTAAATTATTTGCGCGTTGGAAAAAATCTCAGAAGTTAGCAATCTATGATAAACGTTCATTAATGGTAAATTAAAGTAGATTACAATGGCCATCTTAATAGGTGTATCTTTAAGTAATTGCAGCAATTTGATGTCATGGGAATATGCTAAATTAGCTGCATCTAGTTTAATAGGCAGCCCCACACAAGATAAAGTCAACGATTTGCATGTTAAAATAATTACAAACTAATTTGACCCAGTTGCAATGTAACCCTTTTACCATTGCATAATCCAATGGCTTTTAATCTTTGCCATATTTTGGAGATAAATATATAAATGTTATTGGCGGAATATCTTGTATTGGTATAACTAGTAGTCGACGTACCTTAGGTTAAACCTTATATTTAAAATAAAAAGGGGCAATTATATTTAGGTATTCACAGTAAACATGATGGGCAAAAGTGACAGCTTTTATTAAATTTATTTAATATCACATTCCTTTGCTCCACCCATGACATATAACAAATGCACCATTATATGACAAACACACCAACACCTGCACATAATCACCCGCACACAACCACCCACACACAAACACACCCACTCAAACACGCCCACACAAACACCCGCACACAAAGACCTGCACATAATCACCCGCACACACCCACCCATACACAAACACCGGCACACAAACACACGCACACAAACACACGCACACAAGCACACACACACAACCACACACACGCATATGCACACAAACACACACACAAACATACACACACAAATACCCGCACACAAACACCCTCACACACACACCCGTACACAACCACCCGCACACAGCCACACACATACACACCCACGCACACAAACACACGCACACAACACATGCACACAAACACATGCCATCAAACAAACACGCACACAAACACACGCACACACAAACACACGCACATACACACATGCACACACACATACACACAAACACACAAGCACACCACCACACACATACAGTCGCATACACAAACACACACATACACATATACACACACTCGCACACAAACACCCGCACACAAACACATCCACACACACATGCACACAAACACACATACACACACATGCACACAAACAAATGCACACAAACACATGCACACACATATGCACATAAACACATGCACATAAACACACACACACAACACACACACACACTCACACAAAACACATGCACACACACGCACACACACCCACACACACACATGCACACACACGTGGGCACAAACACACACACCCACACTCACACAAACACACACGTACAAACACACACACACAAACACACGCACACAAACACACGCACACACACAGACACATGCACACACACACATCAGGATGTGTGGCTTTCATCAACGAATATTACAAGAAGACAACACGAAACACACAAAAAAACATGCTGCCCTAAAAACCACTCTACCAGTGGAAGCCACATATATCCTGTTACCCCGTTCTGATATGACCTTATATGTTGCCAGGACGTAAACCTCAAAGTAATAAACATGCAAACAGACAATATGTTGCTCCCTTTCAGTACAATACCATTTCATGTTTGCTCCTACGTTTGAGAGCAGAAATCATGTGTGGAATCAATTAAAGCCAAAATACCTGTGATATATAAGCAATCAAAGGTGCAGTGGCTGGTGTGCGTATGTGTGGGTGTGTGGGTGTGTGGGTGTGTGGGTGTGTGGGTGTGTGGGTGTGTGGGTGTGTGGGTGGGTGGTTGTGTGGGTGTGTGGGTGTGTGGGTGGGTGGGAGTGGGGAGTGTGGGGGGTGATTGGGTATGAGTGTGTGATGATATGTGGGTGTGAGGGAGGGTGGAGTGTGGGTGTGGGGTGGGAGTGTGGGTGTGGGGGTGCGAATGTGTTGGTCTGGGTGTATGGTGTGGAAATGGGTTATTGTGGTGAGGGTGTGGTGATATGGTGGTGTGAGGCTGTGGGGTGTGGATGTGGGGGCGTGGGTGTAAGGTATGGGGTGGGGGTGGGTGGGGGCGTGTGGATAATACATTCAAACACCGTAATGACTGCTTGCCTGCCTGACCCCACGTCCCCCCACTCCCACAAGTTTAGGGTACTAAAATTACTTGCTCTTGTCACTTAATGACGTCATAACTTATAACTGTGACAGCGTAATGCGGGGCAAAGTTAAAGCTGCATAGTCCGCTTAAAGTAGAATCTTTTGGATAATGTAGTCTGCACTGACCTCTCAGGCAAGTAGCCACACAGACAGGTAGGTGTGGGTAGTGTGATGATATCAGGGAGCCTAGGTCGTGTAATGGTTAGCACACTGGCCCGGAATGCAAAGAGATGTGGGTTCGAGTCCTGCTCTAGGCACAATATTTCCCATTTTCATCACGCCCACGACACTAGTTGACGTGATCAGGATCCTGTACAAGCTACGCGTTGTATGGTTGTTGAACCTACCCTGTGTATGTATGTGTTAGTGCATTCCCTTGTATGAAATTGTAAGCATTAAAAGACTTACCATTCGAGGGGGGCGAGTGTAGTGGTCTGCACTGACCTCTCAAGTAAGTAACCACATAGGCAGGTAGGCGTGGGTAGTTTAGTGATATCAGGGAGCCTAGGTGGTGTAATGGTTAGCACACTGGCCCGGAATGCAAAGAGATGTGGGTTCGAGTCCCGGTGTAGGCGCAATATTTCCCATATCTTGTTGTTGTATCCAGCGTTGTGTTGGGTTGTGTTGGGTTGTGTTGGGTTGAGTTAGGTTTGAATATGGTATGAGTTGTAAATATAGTTTATTCATTGAATAGAGGCTTTTGTCAGCGCCATTACACTAGTCTTCCAGTCATGTGCCAATACAGTTATTTACGGAATATGCATATGTAGTCTGACATTGTCATCAGCAGCTAGCTCAACTCAGCCGGAATTACAATATTCATTATTCCAACACTTACATATGGCTTATTTTGACAATTAACGTATGAGATAGTAATCATATGTTGCATACATTATACTTAGATACAAACATGTGCATTGATTAGACCATGACGTTACGGAGTCGTTAGGTGCATGGTTTCCCTTTTTCCCTTCATCGGTTTGTATTCCTATTGTGTTGTGAATTACCAGGACGTTTACCGTAGTTTTGGTCCTGCACTAATTTTCCACCTTTTCACTTTAAAAAATCTCCAAATTTACTCATTTAAGATACAAGGTATTTCAAAGGATAGAACGGTAGATTATAATCACCAAGTGGCATTCTCTGTGGCGGAGTGGTTAGAGTGCCTGACTTTTTTCTAGGTCAGGGCCTATATGTATGAGCCTGGGTTAGCGGTCGTAACCCTGCATCGTGCGGATTTCCTGGGTTAGCGGCGAAAATTGCATATGTATGTGTCCGATTTAAACTAACTCGGCGAGCGTAAACTCGCCTGCACTAACCCCAAGTGAAAGCAGGGTTAAAGGTGGGGTTAGGCGCTGATTATGCCCAAATCTATTCAATGCGATCATATTTAACAAAGTTACATAGGCAAATAGTGAAATTTTATTAAATTAACCCTAAAATTGAAGCGAGATTAACGCTGCTGCCGCAACGGCGGCGATATTAATATTTTCGAATCGACGAATGTAAAGTAAACAAATGGCCGCCGCCATCACCGCCGAATCAACGGCAATATATTAGGCCCAAATCTATTCAATGCGATCATATTTAACAAAGTTACATAGTCAAATAGTGAAATTTCATTAAATTAACCCTAAATTCGAAGCCATATTAACGTAGCAGCTACATCAGTGGAGTTATTCATATTGTCCAATCGACGAATGTAAACAGGTACACAGGGGTTCCCCAAATCTATAAATAACTGAAAAGTTAACTAACCCGTGCGCACTTTGGTCACATACATCCCCCTTGACGCATTTGGAACACCGGGGTTAGCTAACCCGGCACCCGCCTTTAACCCCGGTCCGGTTAAAAATTGGCTCATACATATAATCTGAGGGTCGACGGTTTGATTCCCCATGCCCCCAGCTCTGCCAATTTGGATTTCCACCGCTGTGTATAACTTACAGCGTCATCAAAGGCCAGTTTCTCTCATACCATGTCTATGTGGTGTGGGAGGTTAAAAATCCCTTGGGTCGGTAAAAGTGTATGCTCGGGCTTTCTATCGACCAGCAGTGGAATGAGGAAGACCAGTCGTCTATGACTGAAGTTTTCCCTGATTAAACAACTAATAGACAACAAAAAAAACAAAAAAAAAACTAATATATTTCTCTAAATATATAATGGCCGAAATAGAAAACCATTGGGCTATGCCAGTTTACGCTATGAAGGGTTCAGTTGCAAAAACTGGCAAGTGCATTGTAGTTGTTTTCTGTCAAATAGAATTCAGGGTTATGCTTTCCAGTTAGAGTCTGTCAATCCCATATTGATTAGCGTATTATATAGCGAATGTGGCAGCTTCAACTGAATAGCAGATTTGATTGTTGGAATGATGACAATATCAGCTCATAAGTGGTAGTAATGGTTTCAGTTCAGCCAGGTTGGCATTTGTCACTTTTTGCACCTGAACCGTTAAATTATTCTAACTGATTAAAGCGCTCTTCCAACCACTTGTCAAATTATCCGGTTCTTCTGATTACTGTAGGATTGATATCAATAGGATTTCATATCAGGATGGGTATAGACTTGTCACAGTGTGTACTCATTATGATTTTATAGTGCTGCCCCACTGGGATACAAGGCAAAGTCTGTTGATATAAAAATCAGGCAGATTCGCTTGACACTGAGATAAGCCAGGCCTTGCTCTAATCTGTTAGCGACAACCATCAATGTTGTCTTTGCGGATTGAACCCATCAGCTCCCTCATGGGAAGCGGATGTTCTACACAGTCGGTTAGTTCATAAAGTTGCACATTGCGACGATTTTGAGTTTCTGTCATTTTCTGAGATAAACATATTAAATTGATCGTTATAATCTACTTCACTTTAGTTCGAAGTAACCTTTATTTTCAATGTCTAACTTTTGAGATATTTGAAGTGCAAATACACTAAATTAATTAATTGTGGCAATGATAGCAACAATCTGACACCATAGGCTTCTGCCACAGCAGGTTATATTAAGTAAATCAGGTCAGTATTCCGCTGTGTCTGGTGGCAAATGTCTGATAAGTGCATCAGTATCTAAATTGGTTATATATAATCAAATCAAGATCACTGTTTTGGTTTTGACAATTTGATGTTATCATCGGACTATGTAGCTTATAGAGAATGACGAGATGAGTGCGTGGTTTCAGGTTGAGGGGAGGGGGGGGGGGGGGGGGGGGATGGGGGGCGAGGAGGGAGGGGGAGGCGGATGGGGAGGGGAGTGGAAGAGGAAAGGGGAGGGGAGGATGGGGAAGGGCAGGGGGAAGGGGGAGGCAGGGGTAGGGACAGGGGCAGGGGGAGGGTGGCCGGGGCAAAAGGGGGAGTGGGGGGAGGGGGGGAGGGGAGAGGAAGGGGAGGGGGAGGGTTAGTGAGAGGGCAGAAGAGGGGGTGAGGGGCAGGGGCAAAGGAGGGGGGGAGGGGGGAGGGGGACAGGGGAGACGGGCATGGGGAGGGGGTGAGGAGCAGGGGGAGGTAGGAACGGGGAGGAGGGAGGAGGAGGGGAAGGGCCAGAGGGTGGGGTGAGGGGCAGGGACAGGGGGAGGGGGGAGGGGGACGGGGAGGGGGACGGGGAGGGGAGGGGGTAAGGTGCAGGAGGAGGGGGAGGGGGTTGAGGGGGGTGAGGGGAAGGGGAGGGGAGGGGGAGGGGAGGGGTAAGGTGGGGGGATTCTCCAGTGTGCTGCCCTGGTGTAGGTTGGGTCGATTGGGCTGTGCTGGGCTTGTTTGTGTTTTCTTGTGTCTGGCAGAATTTAAGCTCGGTGGGTTTGGGTAGAGTGGGTTGTTTTGGGCTTGGTTATGTCATCTTAGGTTGTCTTGGGGTGTGTTGAGCTGAGTTGGGTTGTGTTGGGTTGTGTTGGGTTGTGTTGGGTTGTGTTGGGTTGTGTTGGGTTGTGTTGGGTTGTGTTGGGTTGTGTTGGGGTGTGTTGGGGTGTGTTGGGTTGTGTTGGGTTGTGTTGGGTTGGGTCGAGGTGTGTTCGGCTGTGTTGGGTTGGGTTGGGCTGTGTTTCGGTGTGCTGGGGTGTGGTGTGTTGGATTGCGTTGGGTTGGGTTGGGTTGGGTTGGGCTGGGCTGTACTGGGTTGGCTCGGGTTGGGTTGGCTTGAGTGGGATTGTTTTTGATGGGTTGTGCTGGAATGGGTTATGGTTGTGTGGGGGTTTGTTGTGTTGGGCTGTTTTGTGTTGGATTCTGTTGGATTGTGTTGGGTTGTGTCGGGTTGTGTTGGGTTGTGTTGGGTTGTGTTGGGTTGTGTTGGGTTGTGTTGGGTTGTGTTGGATTGGGTTGTATTGGTTGGCTTGGGATGGGTTGTGTTGGGTAGGGTTGGGTTGTGTTGCATTGTGTTGGGTTGTGATGGGTGTGTTGTGTTGTGTTGGGTTGTGTTGGGTTGGGTTGCATTGGCTTGTATGGTTGTATTGGATTGGATGGGGTTATGTTGGGATGTGATGGTTGGGTTGGGTTGTGATGGATTGGGTTGTGTTGGGGTATGTTGGGTTGGCATGGCTGGTGTTGGTGTGTGTTGGGTTGGGTTGGATTGTGTTTGGTCCTGTTTAAATTGTTTTGGGTTTGGTTGGGGTCTGTTGGGTTGTGTTGGGTTGGATTGGTTTCAGTTGGTTGTTCTGGATTGGCTTATGGTATGGTTTGGGTTATGATTGCATTGGCATTGTCGTGGAATGGGACTGATTAGATTAGGTTTTGATTGAATGGGTTGGTTTGAGATGAGTTGGGTTGGGATTAACTGGGTTGGGTTGTGATCGATTAAGTTGGGTTTTGGACTGATTATATTGGTGTTGGTTGAATTGAATTGGGTTGGGATGGGTTGGGATTGTTTGGTTGGGGTTAGGTTGGGATTGGCTAGGCTCGGTTGGGTCAGGGATAAGTTGGATTAGGTAGGGTTGGAGTTAGTTGGATCAGGTTCAATTGTGTCGCACTGGAATGGGTTTATGTATATTTGTATCCATATGTAATTATGTATAATATATATTCTCCAGTGTGACTGACACTGGTCAACATTCGATGGAGGCGAGGTGGCCTGAGATGGCACAACGATTAGTGTTGAATGCTACTGAGTAGAACAATAATATTAATAATAATAATAAGTAATATTCCCTTCCACATCTTTATTCTCGCATAATACATCACATTATGAATCGAATTTCATGGGTCACATCAATTCTATTTCAAGTGCGGGGGGGGGCGGTTATTTCAAAATAGATTGTGTTCCGCTTGGTGAGGTCAGCTTAGGTTGTGTTGGGCTGTATTGGGTTGTGTTGGGTTGTGTTGGATTGTGTTATATTGGGCTGTATTGGGTTGGGTTGGGCCAGGGTGTGTTGGATAGGGTTGGGTTGAGGTGGGTTGTGTTTGGTTGTGTTGGCTGTGTTGTGTTGGGCTGTGTTGGGTTGCATTGGGTTGTGTTGTGTTGAGCTGGGTTGGGCTGGGTTGCATTGTGTCAGCTTGTATTGGTTTGGGTTGGGCTGTGTTGGGTTGGGTGGGTTGGATTGGGTTGGGTTGGGTTGGGGGGGTTGGATTGGGCTGGGTTGGGTTGGGGTGTGTTGGGTTGTGTCATGTTGTGTTGTATTGGGTTGTGTTGTATTGGTTTGTGTTGGGGTGGGGGGGATTGGGTTATGTTTGATTGTTTTGGGTTGGGTTGGGTTGGGTTGGGTTATGTTTGATTGTTTTGGGTTGGGTTGGAGTGTGTTGGGTTGGATTAGTTTCGCTGGGTTGTGCTGGATTGGTTTAGGGTATGGTTGGGTTGGGATTGCATTGGGATTGTCTCGGATTGGAACTGATTAGATTAGGTTTGGATTGAATGGGTTGGCTTGAGGTGAGTTGGGTTGGGATGGGATTAACTGGTTTGGGTTGGGATTGATTACGTTGGGTTTTGGACTGATTTTATTGGTGTCGGTTGAGTTTAATTGGGTTGGGATAGGTTGGAATTGTTTGGTTGGGGTTAGCTTGGGATTGGCTAGGCTTGGCTGGGTCAGGGATAAGTTGGATTAGGTAGGGTTGGATATAGTTGGATCAGGTTCAATTGAGTTGTGTCTCACTGATTAGGTTGATGTGGGCTGGGTTGGGGTGTGTTGTAATGGGTTGGGCTGGGCTGGGTTGGGTTGGGCTAGGCAGGGTTCAGGGATGATGGGTTAGAGTGGGCTGTGCTGGATGTGGGCGAGCTGGGCGTGGCTTGGCGTGGCTGGGCGTGGATGGGCGTGGCTGGGCATGGGTGGGCGTGGGTGGGCGTGGCTGGGCGTGGCTGGGCGTGGCTGGGTGTGGCTGGTGGTGGCTGGGCGTTGCTGGGCATGGCTGGGCTTGGCTGGGCGTGGCTGGGCGTGGCTGGGCGTGGCTGGGCGTGGCTGGGCGTGGCTGGGCGTGGCTGGGCGTGGCTTGGAGTGACTGGGCTTGACTGGACGTGGCTGGGCGTGGCTGGGCGTGGCTGGGTGTGGGTGGGCGTAGCTGGGCGTGGCTGGGCATGGCTGGGCGTGGCTGGGCGTGGCTGGGCGTGGCTGGGCGTGGCTGGGCCTGGCTGGGAGTGGCTGGGCCTGGCTGGACGTGGCTGGGCGTGGCTGGGCGTAGCTGGGCGTGGTTGGGCGTGGCTGGGCGTGGCTGGGCGTGGCTGGGCGTGGCTGGGCGTGGCTTGGCGGGGCTGGGCCTGGCTGGGAGAGGCTGGGTGGGTTAACTACCCAGAAAGCATTCCCATGTAACATACGACAGTTTGTAACATGATACTGCTAGTTGGATTACTATCAAGATAAAATGGCTAAGTGGATATCGTTCAGGGAGCAGGTGCATCGAAATATGTCCGCCCACTAAAAATATACTTTCAAAATATAATCACCAGGGCAAGTTTATTTTAAATAAACCCATCCATCTATTTCGAGATTATATACATATATCTAAACACACCACAAACCCCAACCACAAAAAAACCCCAAAAACCCCACACCACAAAAAAACCACCAACAAACCCCCAAACAACAAACAAAAAAAAAAGAATATTTGTATACATACATGAATATGTATTTGCTCCAGTGCGACTGACACTGGTTAACATCCGGTGGAGGCAAGGTGGCCCAAGATGGCACAACAATGTACAGTGTTGTATCTTACGGAGTACAACAATAATAATAATAATATGTAATATTCCCGTCCACATCTTTATATTCGCATACTACGTTCTACATCACATTACGAAGCAAATTTCATGGGTCACGTCAATTCTATTTCAAGTGGGGAGTTTTATTTCAAAATAGATTCGCCGGGGGAGAACAGTTTGTGAGGGCGATTCAATATTGTGACACTGGCTTCCCAGTTATCCATTTAGGACAGCATTATAAGGTGACTCTTAATTCGCACTGTCACAAATCAGTACCCATCCTGATATGACCTCAGATGTTGCTCAAATTTAAAACCCCAACAAAGGAATAAATATTAGAGAATACATTCAGAAATTCCCTCGGCTTCAGCAGTCATTTGGGCGCGTAGATCAATTTAACCTTGACTATTCAGGTCTAAGGTCATCAGAGAGATTGTCAGATGAGACACAATCAGTCCTGACGTTGCCAAACTGTCGGCAGTGGGCGGGGGTTCGTCGATCATAGGGATTGCTGTTGATCGCTACTACAAGATGTAATGTAACTAGGTCATATAATGTGTGTGCCACTTTTCAACCTCTTGCGACCAACACAAAAAAAGGGTGGTCACAAGTGGTCGCAAGTGGTCGTAATGTGGTCACAATTGGTCGCAACAAGGTCCGCAGTGGTTGCCGACCTCCTGGTGACCATTTAGGTCA
>JASIRB010004061.1:0-18031 GCA_030323885.1 Branchipolynoe longqiensis
CTATGAGAGTAGGTGTACCCCTTTAAGTTGAAGTATTCATGATTTTGTATATAGGACTACCTAGTCCTGCCTCAGAAACACTCCATATACTATCCCGATATTGGACTACATACTAGCTTCCTTATCAACTGTGTTCATATCAAAGTGTTCATGATTATGTGTATGGGCTTACCTAGTCCTGCCTTAGACAGATACTGCATGTGTCATATTTTTGATAGTTGTTTTGTGTGTGATGTGGTTGGGGTTTATGTGTATGTGTATAGATGCCCAGTTAGTCCACAACTAAACTTGCTATAGCTCCATATTGTTTCCCCTCCATCTCTCCTCTAGCACCTCATAAAAGTTAGGGCATTGAAATCAACTAATCCATGGATTTATAACCCAGGCAGTACCTTACACTAAATTGCATGACATATAGTTGACGCCCTGCTACCCATTGCAATCTTCTTGCTAACCAATACCCAGAACCTACAGAGACACGTGATAATATCCAAACTGAATACTCTAGCTAACCCCTCTAAAATCATATGAGGGCAACTACTGGTGCCAAAGTCATCTAGGCACATCTCAGCTTAAATAAGCTATTTATCTTCACAGAAACATTTTTGAAGATTTTATTTGTGTTCTTTTTGTGTGTTAAAAAAGATTGATATATATATATATATATATATATATATATAGATTGTTTTATTATTTTGTTCATATAACTTTAAAGGTTAATAGAATGACTGGGACAATGCGGGGGGACCTGGGTACCGGGGGACAGTGTGCAGAGGATATGAGCATGGGACAAGTGGCTGGGCAGGCTTCCTCTGAACGAACTGAAGGGTCTGCCAGGTTTCAAAATAGCACACCTAAATGTAAGTAGTCTCACACATAAAATAGAGCAATTAAGAATTGATCTGCCAGGATCGGGACTTGATATTTTCACAGTATCAGAAACATGGCTCAATAGCCTTATAGAAAAAAAACTAACTTCAATAACAAACTACACCTTCCTTAGGTATGATCGAAAAGCAAAACATCTAAATGGGCAAGCCAAAGCTGGAGGTGGACTAGGAATTTACTGCCGAAATTCTCTACAAGTAGATTATAATAGATATGCAGATAAAAATATTTCAAATGCTGTGCTGGAACTACAATGGGTGCTTGTAACAAGGCCTTATTCAAAGAAGATCCTAATTGGAAATGTGTACAGACCACCAGATGGAAGTGTTAAACAGGCCTTTGAGGAATTGAGCATTATGATGAGTGAAATGGATGACATAGACAAGTATGAGACCCTACTGATAGGCGACTTCAATGCAGACTGTAGTGCTAAGAGAAAGCTACCAGCCATAATCATAAATCAATTTGCTTCAGAACATGAGCTCCAACAGCTGATAGATAAACCGACTAGGTCAACTAGAACTACTGCAACCACAATCGATTTAGCCTTTACTAACATCAAGTATTGCACTCAAGCAGGAGTCCTTAACTACAATGTCAGTGACCATAAGCCAGTCTATATTATCAAAAAAGAAACCCAGAAACAACCAAAAAACCACCGCATACTGCGGAAGGACATATAGAAACTTTTCAACTGATGCACTTAGGACAATCTTGCAGAGTTATAACCCCACTACAATATTTGAAGAACAGGATCCCAACAAATGTTGGGATATTTTAGAAGATATGATCAACCAGGCAGCAGATACACTTTGTCCGATGACTGAACTAAAAATAAGAGAGAACACAGCTGTTTACATCACCAATGAACTGATAGAACTACAAAAGGACAGAGATTATTTTAAGCAAAAGGCTGACCTAACAAAAGACCCAGGAGACCAGTTTATAGCAAAATGCTTAACAAGTAAAGCCAGAACAGAGGTGAGGAAAGCGAAATCTATGTACTACATTGATCAAGCCATAAAGCACAACCAGAATCCTAAGAAATTCTGGTATGAACTAAGTCAAATTCAACCAGAAGCCAAACCACAGATAAACAGCATAGTAGACGACAGCACAGGTGAGCGAGTACCTGATGGTCAGTTAGCTGAAGTAATAAACAACTATTTTGTAGACATTGGGGCAAACCTCGCCAAGAAATTCAAACAAAAAACCAAGTATCCACAAAGTTATCACCCAGTCGCAAATCAACATGAATACAATCTTGAGAAAACAAGAAAAGAAGTACTCACCAAGATTGAGGAACTTTCATCATATAAATCATCTGGTATGATGAATATAAATTCAGCCTTCATTAAGACTGCCATTAGCATCCTAATAAATGAATTTACGCATCTCTACAACCTTGTCATTGAAACAGGTATATTCCCAGATAAATGGAAAATAGCTACTGTCACACCAATACCAAAGATAAGTAATCCTAAATCATGCAATGAACTGCGACCAATATCAATACTGCCCCTCCCTGGCAAAGTCATCGAACAAATAATCCATGATAAAATAAAAACCTTCTTGGAAGACACCAACTACCTTGCCAAACAGCAAAATGGCTTCAGAAAAGATAAATCAACCACAATAGCCCTAGCCACTTTATTAGATGAACTGCTGACTAATATGGATAGAGGAGATCTGACAATAACTGTTTTTCTTGATTTCAAGAAAGCTTTTGACACAATAGACCATGACATTTTACTGTGGAAAATTGAAAGGGCAGGACTTTGTCCTAAATCTTGTACATTTATAGCCAACTATCTATCAAATAGACAACAAGTTACAAAAATAAATGGCACTAAGTCAATGGAGAGATCAATTACAACTGGAGTACCCCAGGGTTCCACGCTTGGGCCACTACTCTTCCTCATATTCATTAATGACTTGCCCTTGGTAACAAATGAGGCCATGTTCACACTGTTTGCTGATGATGCGGCCCTCACAGTCAATGGCCCAAACATTGCATCTGCAGCAGAGGTAGTTGAGGATGTACTAGCTAAGGTTAACATCTGGTGTAAGGAAAATAAACTGACAATTAATGCAAAGAAATCTGAATACATAATTTTTGCAACCAAAGTAAAAAAATCCAGAGCACAACCTATCAATTTACATTTGGGTGATGCAGTATTGAATGAGGTAGAATCATACAAATATTTAGGGACCACACACGATTCTACACTAAATGGTAATCGACAACTCTCAAGACTTACTCAAATGATAGCCATAAAAATGACAACTTTCAGAAAAATTAGGTACTACATGAGCGAGAATACAGCCCTGTTACTATATAAAGCCACTATTCTTCCAATAATTGACTACAATGATTTAATATATGGACTGCTGACAAAACAACAAGAAAACAAATTACAGAGGATTCAAAACAGGGCACTTAGAACTGTCTACAGAGGTAAAAACCTGTCTGTAAAGGAAATGCATGCTAAAGCACAAGTCAGCTACCTTAGCCAAAGGAGGGACACACATCTCCTCAGTCTCATGTATAAAAGATCCAATGATGAACAATATGTTGACCATACAAACAGAGTAACCAGACAGAGCGGTGCTACACTACTAAAAACACCCATGCCACTAACAAACAAACTAACTAAAGCACCGATTTACAGAGGTGGCACATTGTGGAATAAACTTCCAGTGAGGACAAGACAGTCCACAAGTCTCCTTGAATTTAAAAACTTTATGAAAATACAACCGGCCTGTCAGACCCTGACACGGTTATAGGTATTCTAAAGGCCTTCCTTGCCCTGACCCTTGTACATACATATACATATAAATGTTCTCAAATGCACTACACAGCCCTGCACGCTGATCCCCTTCCCGCCCTTACCCCACCCCTATTACACCTTCTTTCAAAACCTATTACCTAAAATTTTCCTTTAAATTGACATAAAACCTGTATGATGTAAGTCCCCACTGCAATCTCAGACCGCGATCCCATCATTAGGCCACACAGAACGGAACACTCGTGATGGGATAAAAAAAATAAAATAATTTAAATAGCCAGGTTTCCGCATTTGGTATTGGTGATTGGATCCACTGATTTGCATATTTGCAATATAGTATATATATATGTGTATTGTAGATATGTTATATCTTTTTGAAAAGAGAAGAGAGAAAACAAAGGAAGAAAGAAGTGTTTAAAAACAATTCTAGAGTCATCTTGTACATTTATTGATGCATGCTCACCAAGTGCATAATACATATGTTGAACTGGAATTGCATGCAGTTACTATTACGACAAATAGTCAATTTATATTATGCTTCTATTATCGAACAGGTTTTTCATGTGGTTATTATTGCAACTAATATTGTCATTTATGTACCATAAAAAAAAAAGAAGGCTGAACTGTTTCCTTGTTTTACATTGGTAAAAAGATCATGCATGCGGGAAATCGGGAGTTCGACTCGCGGTCGAGTCAAACCAATGACATACAAAATTGGTACTTGTCGCTTCCTAGCCAGGCACTAGGCATTATTAGGATATTGCAAAGACTGGTTAGCTCAGTGTCGGGATAATGTGACGAAGTGCGAAAGCAGGTCATGGTGCTGGCAGTCTGGTTTCGCAGTCGGGGAGCACTATAACGTCGCCATGAATGTGCACTGTCACAAGTCGGTACCCGTCCTGATATTGTTGTATTGACTTGTCTGGATGCCATGTTAATGGTCAACCTTTATTGGTTCTCACAGTGAACACCAGGTGGCAGCACGACGCTGTAGTCTGCTAATACTACAGATATGACCTTCGATGTTACCAGGGCGTAACACTCCAACAAGCAAGTTACCAACCTTCATTTTGTGAATGTCAGCCTGCTGCATTGTGACTTAGCGGTGGTTCAGAACCTACCTTTATGTCGTCCACTTGCCACACGTCCCAACTCAGACCGCCATGTTGCTTCTGGATCCAGCAGACTCTGTAGTCGAGACCGCGGCCTACTGGAGGGATGGGGCTGGAGACGTGCTGGGTGCCCTGGAGCGAAGAACACACAACTGAATATCAACATTCACCTGTAGTCGAGACTGCGGCCTACTGGAGGGATGGGGCTGGACACTTGATGGGTGTCCTGATGGAGTGAAGAACACACAACTGAATATCAACATGCACCTGTAGTCGAGACTGCGGCCTACTGGAGGGATGGGGCTGGACACGTGCTGAGTGTCCTGATGGAGCGAAGAACAGACAACTGAATATCAACATGCACCTGTAGTCGAGACCGCGGCCTACTGGAGGGATGGGGCTGGACACGTGCTGGGTGCCCTGATGGAGCGAAGAACACATAACTGAATATCAACATTCACCTCTAGTCGAGACCGCGGCCTACTGGAGGGATGGGGCTGGACACTTGATGGGTGTCCTGATGGAGTGAAGAACACACAACTGAATATCAACATTCACCTCTAGTCGAGACCGCGGCCTACTGGAGGGATGGGGCTGGAGACGTGCTGGGTGCCCTGATGGAGCGAAGAACACACAACTGAATATCAACATTCACTTACACTGCCACAGTGCACACTTACAGATTAAAAGCAGTATTCACTTACACTACTTCAGTGCACACTTACAGTTTAATATCATTATTCACTTACACTACCTCAGTGCACACTTAAAGTTTAATATCATTATTCAGTGACACTACTTCAGTGCACACTTACAGTTTAATATCATTATTAATTTACACTATGTCAGTGCACACTTAGAGTTTAATATAATATTTAATTTACACTATCTCAGTGCACACATAAAGTTTAATATCAACATTCAGTTACACTACCTCAGTGCACACTAAAGTTTAGCATCATTATTCAGTTACACTACCTCAGTGCACACTTACAGTTTAATTTCATTATTCAATGACACTACTTCAGTGCACACTTACAGTTTAATATTATTAATTTACACTATGTCAGTGCACACTTAGAGTTTAATATCATAATTAATTTACACTACCTCAGTGCACACATAACGTTTAATATCAATATTCAGTGACACTACTTCAGTGCACACTTAAAGCTTAATATCAATATTCACTTACTGCCACAGTGCACACATAAAGATTAATATCAATATTCACTTACACTGCATCAGTGCACACTTAAAGTTTAATATCAATATTCACTTACACTTCATCAGTGCACACTTACAGTTTAATATCAATATTCACTTACACTTCATCAGTGCACACTTACAGTTTAATATCAATATTCACTTACACTTCATCAGTGCACGCTTAAAGTTTAATATCAATATTCAGTTACACTTCATCAGTGCACGCTTAAAGTTTAATATCATTATTAATTTACACTACGTCAGTTCACACTTCAAGTTCAATATCAATAATGACTTATATTACCTCAGTGCACACTTAATGTTTAATATCAATATTCACTTATACTATATTGCATAAGGGCACCATATGTAGAATCCAATTCAGGTAAATTCTTTGGTTTTGAAATTTGATGTTTTTATTGGAGTATACAGTTTTGTGATAATTAATTGTTTCTTTATGTTGTTTTAAGTCCTAGCAACATCTAAGGACATATCAGGACGGGGGTAATTGATTGAGAATAACAAATTGTTGCTATGAAGTGCGCGTCTTACTTTGTTGGGGTGCATGTCGAGGGTGAGGATGAATGTGGTCTCGTTAGACTCATCTTCCACGTACACAAACACCTTGCTCTTCCCCCTGGTCAGACGGTTCGTCTGACAGGTACCTCCTAGCGAGAGAACATAAGAACTATGCAAGACAATAACCAAGTTGATTTATGGTAATTTTATTCAACATCAGCAGTAAAAAAAAGCACAGTGAGAATTAAGTGCTCAAATGGCCTGAACTCTGATTGTTATTTAACCACTGGAATACAGAGTCAAATTAATAGAACATGTTACTGCAGAAGTCTATGGTCTCAGAGTTTTGGTGTGCATGCCTAAAATAATTTAGTATGTTTGCACTTCAAATATCTCCACATTTAGCCATTTAAAATAAGTCACCTCAAACTAAACTAAGGTGCATTAGAACCATTAACCTAATATGTTTATCTCAGAAAATGACATAAACTCAAAATCATGGGACTGGACATGGTTGGAGAGAGCAGGGCAGGATACCGGAAATGACGTCACTGCACTGTGCATGCACCCACCTGCCCGGAAGTTGAAGGAAAGTCCAGTCGCAGTCCTCAAGTCCATGTGGGGGGTGCACAGTTGGCGGCGCTTGGCACTTCCGTCAAACACGAGGGACGCGCCGTCTCCAGGGTTCTCACACTCAATGCCAAGGCGGCCCCCTTTCACGACCCATCTTCAGGAAAGAACACTCATATATATTTCGCACTCAATGCCAAGATCCATCTACAGGAAACAACGCATGTGTATATATATATTACAATCAATGCCAAGATCCCTCTACACAAAACAACACGTGTACATATCTCACACTCAATGCCAAGATCCATCTACACAAAACAGGCATATATATCTCACAATCAATGCCAAGATCCATCTACACAAAACAACACGTGTATATATCTCACACTCAATGCCAAGATCCATCTACACAAAACAACACATGTATATATCTCACAATCAATGCCAAGATCCATCTACACAAAACAACACGTGTACATATCTCACAATGCCAAGATCCAGCTACATAAAACAGGCATATATATCTCGCACTCAATGCTAAGATCCATCTATACAAAACAAGATGTGTATATATCTCACAATCAATGCCAAGATCCATCTACACAAAACAACACGTGTATATATCTCAAACTCAATGCCAAGATCCATATACACAAAACAACATGTGTATATATCTCAAACTCAACGCCAAGATCCATCTACACAAAACAACACGTGTATATATCTCAAACTCAATGCCAAGATCCATCTACACAAAACAACATGTGTATATATCTCAAACTCAACGCCAAGATCCATCTACACAAAACAACATGTGTATATATCTCACACTCAATGCCAAGATCCATCTACACAAAACAACACGTGTATATATCTCACACTCAATGCCAAGATCCATCTACACAAAACAACACGTGTATATATCTCAAACTCAACACCAAGATCCATCTACACAAAACAACATGTGTATATATCTCACACTCAATGCCAAGATCCATCTACACAAAACAACACGTGTATATATCTCACAACGCCAAGATCCATCTACACAAAACAAGATGTGTATATATCTCACAATCAATGCCAAGATCCATCTACACAAAACAACAAGTGTACATATCTCACACTCAATGCCAAGATCGATCTACACAAAACAATGCATGTATATATCTCACAATCAATGCCAAGATCCATCTACACAAAACAACATGTGTATATATCTCACACTCAATGCCAAGATCCATCTACACAAAACAGGTGTATATATCTCACACCCAATGCCAAGATCCATCTACACAAAACAACACGTGTATATATCTCACACTCAATGCCAAGATCCATCTACACAAAACAAGATGTGTATATATCTCACAATCAATGCCAAGATCCATCTACACAAAACAACAAGTGTACATATCTCACACTCAACGCCAAGATCCATCTACACAAAACAATGCATGTATATATCTCACAATCAATGCCAAGATCCATCTACACAAAACAACATGTGTATATATCTCACACTCAATGCCAAGATCCATCTACACAAAACAACACGTGTATATATCTCACACTCAATGCCAAGATCGATCTACACAAAACAATGCATGTATATATCTCACAATCAATGCCAAGATCCATCTACACAAAACAAGATGTGTATATATCTCACAATCAATGCCAAGATCCATCTACACAAAACAACACATGTATATATCTCACACTCAACGCCAAGATCCATCTACACAAAACAACAAGTGTACATATCTCACAATCAATGCCAAGATCCATCTACACAAAACAACATGTGTATATATCTCAAACTCAATACCAATATCCATCTACACAAAACAACACGTGTATATATCTCACAATGCCAAGATCCAGCTACATAAAACAACACATCTATATATCTCACATTTGACAAAAATAGCGTTACATAATATTTGAACGGCCCATAATCGCAGAAATCATAGAAATCCGTATTCCATCCTTTAAATAGTAAACTATTAGTTGATGATGTGTTACATCTAAATCAGGAATGACACAAAAATGAGAGAGTGACAAAATATCTGACCCCTGGAGTGGCCGGCCATCAAACTGGTGCGTGAGGATGGGAGTGTACGGTGTCGGGTCCAAGCTCAGGTCGCGGGTCGAGGCGAAGTTTTCGGGTCTAGGTGGGTTCGGGAAAATCAAGGCCTGCTGACCAGACTGGCACTTGTGCTGTAAAGTAAGAAAACATTGTCGCCTCAGGGGATATACGATAAACATCTATAAAATTATTACTGGATTTGGTTGGTTAGTTGTTGGGGTTTTACGTCCTGGAAACATCTACGGTCATATCAGGACGGGTACCGACTTGTGACAGTGCGCACTCATGGTGACTTTATAATGCTGCCCCACTGGGAGACCCGATTGCCAGAACCATGACTAATATCGCACTCAATCACATAATCCTGACAGTGAGCCAACTAGTCCTTGTCCTATCCTAACAATGCCGAGCGCCTGACTAAGAAGTGAAAAGAATAAATTTTTAAGTCATTGGTTTGAATCCTACTATCTACCAAAACGGGAGACGTTCAACTCATTCGGCCATCCCGCTTGGTCCTTATTTACATTACATTAAACCAGTGTCTATAGAAGGCCATGGCGTAGATTAGGCTAATCCCTAGTGGTGAGTAGGCCTATGCCTATGTCTGGACCTGACCTACCGGACGCGGTGGCCGAATCGGTAGGGCGGAGGCCTCCTGTGCGGAAGATAGGGAGTTCAATTCCCAGTCGAGTCAAAGAAATGACTTACAAAACTTATATTTGTCGCACCTACCATGGCGCTTGGCATTAATAGGATAGAACAAGAACTGGTTAGCACAGTTTAGAGATAATGTGACTCTGTGCGATTGTGGGTCATGGTGCCAGCGGCCTGGTTTCCAAGTAGGGCAGCATTATAAAAATCGCCATGAGTGTGCACTGTCCCAAGTCTGTCGTCAAAAAGTACCATGAGCATTATTCACCTCGTATGGTACTGACCGAACGCCAGGAAGACCAAAACAATGGTTATAAGTAAAAAGACAGATAAACCAAATGTCAATATAGAACATAGAACAAGTATCCGAATTCATATATCTCGGACAAAAGATTACAAATGATGGGAGATGTGAGGAAGAAATTAAAAGAAGGATAACAATAGCCCGAACAACATTCTCCAAAATGTATAGAGTGTTAACATCAAGTAAGATATTAATACAAACAAGGAAGCGTATTCTTCAGTGTTATGTGTGGTCTACTCTAATGTATGGGGCAGAGACATGGACAATCTCTAAGAAAATGTACAAACGTTTAGCAGCATTTGAGATGTGGACTTATCGAAGGATGATGAAAATATCATGGACAAAGAAGATCACCAACAAAGAAGTTCTCAGAAAAATTAAAAATAAGAAAAGCTTGTTTGCCACTATACAGACAAAGAAACTTATTTATTTTGGCCACATCATTCGTCAGAGTTCAATATACCGTACATTGTTGGAAGGGAAGGTGAATGGCAGCAGAGGGAGAGGAGAGACCAAGAACATCATGGTTTACAAATATTTCATAGTGGACAGGCTTGAATTATTCAGTCTATCAGAACAGCACACCATCGGGACAAGTGGAGAACCATTGCATCCAACCCTCGACTAGAGGATGGAACTATTGATTGATGATTGATGGTACTGACCAACCCTATTGCCTCATGACCTGTGATACAAGGCCATGACGTAATATAATCCCCGGTGATCGAGTAGGCATGAGTAGGCCTGAGTAGGCCTGAGTAGGCCTAAGTGCCTCAGTAGGCCAAAGCGCCTGAGTAGGCCTAAGCACCTGAGGAGGCCTAAAGTCCTGAGTAGGCCTAAGGGCCTGAGTAGGCCTAAGCACCTGAGTGGGCCTAAGCCACCTGAGTGGGCCTAAGCCACCTGAGTGGGCCTAAGCCACCTGAGTGGGCCTAAGCCACCTGAGTGGGCCTAAGCCACCTGAGTGGGCCTAAGCCACCTGAGTGGGCCTAAGCCACCTGAGTGGGCCTAAGCGCCTGAGTAGGCCTAAGCGCCTGAGCAGGCCTCAGCGCCTGAGCAGGCCTAAACACGTGAATAGGCCTAAGCCTATGTCTGGATGTCCTACCTTGATTTGTCCACCTGGGAAGAAGATCCAGTTGGTTGGGTCCATCGGGTCGAAGGTGTCCTCGAGGCGGGAGGGTGGCTGTGCCCTGTTGACGACCACCACGTTGTCGAGGCCCCAGCACCCGGCGTGCGAGTCGGCGTTCGGGGCGAGGTCCTGCCGCCACCGGAGGCACACGGCCGGGCCCCGGGCGGCCGGGGGCAGGTGCAGCAGGCGGACGGACACGGCAGGCACGGCCGGCGAGCTGTGGGACCCGACGGGCGGGGGAGCGGGAGGTAGGAGGTGGGGAAAAAGAGTAAAGCTTGCTTTATTTAACGACGCCTCCAGAGCACATTGATTTGCCACAACATTAGTTCTCCCGACTGCCGTCAGAGGGTGGTAGGTAGTTGAAACTGTCTATATAACGAGTGTCTCTGGCGATGGCCTACACGTCCCTTCGAAGCGCCACAGTGCCTTGTAGTCACCGGAACCGGGTGGACGGTGTTCTGTCCAACCAGCAACACACTCAACATCACACATCGGATGAGACAAATAAAAGCAAAGCTTGTTTTAATTAATGACGCCTCTATAGAGGATATTGATTTTGTTATTGTATCATCGGCTATTGGACGTCAAACATGTAGTCATTCTGACATATTTCTTTGGAGCAAGCCCACTGCTGCCACATAGGCTACTCTTTCCGATAAGCAAGCAAGGGGTCTTTTATGTGCACTTTCCCACAGACAGGACAGCACATATCACAGCCTGTGATGAACCAGTTGTGGACCATTGGTTGGAATGGAAAATAGCCCAAACTGCAACTTGGTCCACTGAGCAGGATCAATCGGATTACTGACAGCTTCACAGGTGGACACTCTACCACCTGAGCTATGTCCCGCACCCTGAGGCATGAGGTGTGCAGGATGACGGGTAAGGAAGTGTGTGAGGTGGGCTGTGGGCAGTGGACAGTGTAAGGTGGATGTGGCTTAGTTGATTCAAGGAAGGAAGCCTTTTCTTTAAACAAAATTTATTTAACGCCTCTAGAGCACTTTGATTTTTATCAGCGGCTATTGGACGTCAACGAAGGAGGGAAGACAAACACAAAGCTGGGAAAGAGGATTTGGTTGGTTGTTGGAGTTTTACATCCTGGCAACATCTAACAGTCCTCTCCTGGAACTGTGCAGGCCTCCGGACAAAACTCACAACCCTCATCAACAAGTTAAAAACTGACCGCATAGACGTGGCTATGCTCCAGGAAACATGGAAGATAGAGCCCCCCCAGATCAAAGGCTACACCACCTACCACATCCCCGCAGTGGAGTCACTAGTCGGAGGCAGACCTAAGGGAGGCACCACCACCTTAGTCAACAACCACATCCACGCCACCAAAATACCAACCCCCAGAAACACCCCCACAGCCGACACACTACGCATACGCCTTAAGCTGGCCACAACCACAATAGACACCTACAACATATACAACCCCTGCAACACCCAATACACCCTTGAGCGCACCCTCCAGGCACACGCCAACACAACAACCCACCAAATAATCATGGGAGACTTCAACACCCACCACTCCATCTGGGGACGCAACAACACGGACACCGCCAGAGGATGCACCCAACTCGCAGAGATCCTTGACTCGGCAAGCCACACCCTAATGAATGATGGTTCGCCCACTCATCGCAGCGGCTCGTCCATTGACCTCTGCATCCTAAACACGCAACTCGCAGCCACAGCCTCGTGGGAGCTGACTGACCTGTACTCAGACCACCAAGCAGCGCTCCTGCGCACAGACGCTACCAAGGTCCCTCCTCCACCAAGCCCGGCCAGATTCAACCTGGACGGAGCCGACTGGGAAGCCTTCAATCAACACCTACAACACCTCACACATACCAACCCGCCCAACACTTGCGACGAACTCACCACGCTTGTCCGCCATGCCATGGAAGCCACCATCCAACAGACAACAAACCGCCGCCCCCCGGGCATCACCAACTCTCCCGCCATCAGGAGAGCCAAACACCACAAAAACAAACTCCTCCGCAAGCTCCGTTCCAACCCCAACCCAGGCACCGAAAGACTAGTCAGCATTGCCACTAAATGGTTGAACGAGCTCATCGCAACCGAAAACGACAGAAAATGGAAACTATGGTGCACTAAAATCTCATTTAACACCTCACTCACACGCCTCTGGCAGAAACTCCACAGCATACAGGGAATCACCCCACGGCCACCCCACGAACCAAATCCACTACAAACAGCTACAAACCAGCTCACCACCTTCATCAACAGGACAGACCCACAGCTGGGCCTGCCAAACACACACCTACAAACCCTCGCCAGAGACACCCCCCAGCGAGAGGAAGCCATCAACAACGCCATAGACCTCCCTTCCGCCCATGGCCTTGACCGCCCCCTCACAAAGACTGAGCTCGGGAGGGCACTCCAACCCCCCCGGAAGAGAACGAGTCCCGGAGCAGACGGCGTACCTACCACGGTCTGGACCCGCCTAACCACCCACAACAGGGAAACCCTGCTCCCCCTCCTAGACTCGGTCTACACACAAACAAACATACCTCAATCGTGGAAGGACGCGGTCATCGTCCCCATCCCTAAGAGGGGCCCGGACGAGTTCAGGCCGATCTCACTGCTGCAATCCCTCGGGAAGGTGATGGAGAGGATCGTGCTGGGCCGGCTCGAGACCTTCTCCAGCGACCCGGACAGCGGCTTCCCCGAAGAACTTGTCGGGTTCCGAGCCGGGCGTGGCACGCAGCACGCCGTCCTCACCCTCGTCGAGGAGATAATACGCGCCAGGGAAAGGCGCACTTGCGCGGCTGTTGTCTTCCTCGACCTGGAGAAGGCCTTCGAGCTGGTCGACCACAGCGTGGTCCTCGCCTCCTTGGTTGAGCTGGGAGTCACCGGGAAGCCCCTGGCGTTCGTCAAAAATTACCTAAACAATAGGCGAGCCAGTGTCCGCTTCCAGGGCAGCACCTCCCCCCTCAACCACCTGAAAAACGGCGTCCCACAGGGGGCTGTCCTCAGCCCCTTCCTCTTTAATGCCGTAGTCGCTGCCCTCATAAGCCAACTGAAAACCGGCATAACTGAACGACGCCTCAAACACGTCAAGATACTCTGCTACGCAGACGACATCGCTGTAGTCTGCTCACGCACAAGGGACGTGGCCCTCCTCGCGGCGGATATCCTCCTCCTACTCAGCAGCTCCTGCTGCGAGCTGGGGCTTAAAATATCCACAAGCAAAACCAAAGCCATGATGATGTTTGCTGATCAGCCTCCCCACCCACTCCGTGCCGGGGATTTGGACGTCGACTGGGTGGAAACCTTCGACTACCTCGGAGTCAGGCTCGACCACCAACTCTCTATGAGCCCACTGGTTAAACACCTGACCACCAGAATGAACAAGAGACTTCTTCTAATGACTAGAATCTCCGGGTTCAACTGGGGATCACCAGCTGAAGTACTCAGCCTTTTCTACAAACAGGCCGTGCGGGCCCTCTACGACTATACAGCCAACACCGTTTCCTGGATCGGCTACTGCAGAGAGAGCCGCAAGAGGCGCCTGCCTCCCAGTAGCACCCTGGCCAAAGACCTCCTCACCCTGGAAAGAGTCCAATACCAGGCAGCGCGACTCATCACCCGAGCTCGCAGGACAACCAGGGTCGAGATACTCCTCCTTGAGGCCGACCTCCCACCACTCCACCTACGCGGACAACAGCTGCTGGCAAACCACCTCTGCCAAGCCCTGTCCACAGGCCACTCCAGCTTCTACTGCAGCGCAGCCTCCTGCCTTCAAAACGGCCCAGGACGGCGCCTCGGCCTCTCCTGGGGTGCGAAAACGGCAATCCGCACCCTCAAAGGAACACACGGGCTGGCACTCGCTGACATCCCTGACCTCTGGGCAAGACCCCCCTGGTACTCTGTGCCCGTCGAGGTCAGACTCACCAGCCTTTGCTCAGCCCGAGCCAACTACCCTACTATAGTCCTCAAGACCCTGGCACAGGAGACCATTGCCCGGGCCAAGGAGGACTTCCCTCTAGCCACTACGGTTTACACCGACGGCTCGCTCAACCCTAACACTGGCCGAGCCGGGGCTGGCTACTTCCTACCAGATGGGCAGGCTAGACGCCTTATCAGGGTCACGGACTACTCCTCCACCCTCGATACAGAGCTCGCCGCCATCCACCACGCATTGACCCACCTCCGGCACTGCAGCTGCATAGTGGTCACCGACTCACTAAATGCAGTCCGCAAGATCAAGGACCACAGAGCTAACCACTCTCTGGCCACCTTGATCCAGAACACCATCATCACCAGGCATGCAGCCCAACTCGACACAGTGCTGGCCTGGGTCCCCTCCCACAGAGGACTTCCCGGAAATGACCAGGCCGACTCAGCTGCTCTGGATGGCTCCCGCCGTCCTGAGATCGACCTCGTCATAGACCACTCCCTGTCCAAGCTCAAAGCCACCCACGCTAGAGCCACTAAAGCCCTGTGGGAGGCTTCCCTCAGCAACATCGCCGTCAGGAACCTATACTCCATCAGTTGGGCCTGGCACAGAAATGTCAGAGCGCGCCTACCAACCCCAAAAAACCTCTCTGCATCCGTGCAAGAGGCGGTCACGCGCTTCAGGACTGGATACAGGCGGTTCATCGACACCCCTGCATTGCAACGATGTCCATGCGGTGACAAAGTCTTCAACGTCGCCTACGTCTTGGCGTCATGTGTGGCCTTTGACAGGACCGCCATCCGAGACTTCCTTGGCCCACCCCACGGCTTGCCCGACACCCGAGCTGCGCTCGCCATCCTCGAGAGACTCTCCGATTCCTCATGGGAGCCACTCGGTAGGTTCTACAACCAAAACAACCACACCTTCGAGATTGTCGGTGGCCCCGAACCCATCACCGACGACTCCGAACCCAATGGCAGCGACAGTGACTGGTAACCACTGTCCCACCCGGGAGCCCCGTGAGGTCCCACCTGACGCAGCCCCCACGCCGGGAGCCCCGTGAGGTCCCACCCGGGAGCCCCGTGAGGTCCCACCAGACGCAGCCCCTACGCAGGGAAGCCCCGTGAGGGAGAGGACCCACATACCAGCCCCAAACGCGGGGACGAGCCGCCGAGAGGACCCCGCTCGGGAGCCCCGAGTGAGGTCTCCACCAAGTACGCAGTCTGTTGCCCCTGAAACGTCAGGTGAAAGCCCCGTGAGGTCCACCTGGGAGCCCGCCCGTGAGTTCCCCAAAAAAAAAATAAAAAAATAAAAAAAAAACCTCTTACTACCCACCCTCCGACGAGGGCCCGGAGTGCCAGCGCGCCGCCCACTGCCCCCCTGCCAATGACACCGGATCCCGCTTAGATCTCCGGTCGAGGTACAGGACCTTGGACCAATAACGCGTTGCCACTGCCGGGCCTCCGCCTCACCACTCAAAAAAAAAAAAAAAGGTGAAAAAAAAGGTGAAAAAAAAAGAAGGTGAAAAACAAAAAAAAAGTGTGGAAAAAAAAAAAAAAAAAAAACGGGGCAAGAACCAGCCCCCCACACCCCATGAGCCCCGTGCGGTCCAGCAGCACACCCAGCTGACGGCCTTCGCCCCTGCCACCCCACAGAGCGCGTTTCCCACCGTCGACCCCACCGACAGGAGTGGTGCGCTGGGCCTGCCGGATCCAGTCAAGCACACCCACATTCACTCGCCCTCCAAGAACTATTTCTATTCTCTCCCCCGGGGGGGGGGGGGGGGGGGGGGGGGGGGCGGGGGCGGGTGGGCCCCCCCCCCCCCCCCCCCCTAAACTCTACCACCCTCCCTCCGATGAGGACCCGGATGACCGACCCGCAGCCATGGCCTGCTACCAATGAAACCGGATCCCGCTTCGATCTCCGGCCGAGGTACTGACCGTGGGCCCAAGAACGTCACCACTCCCGTGCCACCGCAGCGCAGGCCAGCTCACAGACCACCACGCGCCCCCCGCCACCACGTGATGGCCTAGCTCCCGGACACCTCCTCTACGAACACCACTTCCCCTACAGAAGACAAGTCTTCAACCAAAGATTGGGCCGATTTATCGGAGCCTCTCTATAATGTTGCAGTCCTGCAACCGGTAACCGTCGTAAGGTTACGAACACCCCATATGAATGAATGAATCCCATTCTTCCACTTGCTATCCGGACCGCACCTCGTCCACACCTCTCTCTATCACCTCTCCGCCGGCCGGACACCTCCTTGATATGTCTGAAAAGAGTTCCAGGAGGGGGTGCCTGCCGGCATTTTCACTTTCTACCCTTACTCTGTCCGTGTCTATGGCTCGCCGGTTGGTCACCATAGGGCAGATAGACACGGGCCTTTGACTCAACTCTACTCATTTCTCTTTCCTAGATCTGCCCATTCGATTTCTCCCAGGCTCACTTCTTCCCCTAACCATGGTTGTTGTGTTCTTGGGGGGGGCTCTTGACCTTTTACCATTTCTCTGTCTGGTTCTTGTTGCTGGAACGACCGCTGCTCCCACCTTTGCCCGCCTTCCTCGAACCCCTGCTGACCGGATGCAAGTGCTACACTACAGACACCATACAGCTCTACTACAAACAGACGGCACGGAGAGATCCGCTGCCACCAGGCGCCCCGTCGCCACTACGTCTTGAAGGATGTCCCAGCCTTCACAACATTTCCTCTGAGACCACTTCACCCGCAGAAGACATGTCTTAACCAAAGACTGGGCCGATTTATCGGAGCCTCTCTATAAATGTTGCAGTTCTGCAACCGGTAACCGTCGTAAGGTTACGAACACCCCATACCATACCATACC
>JASIRB010001068.1:0-36496 GCA_030323885.1 Branchipolynoe longqiensis
GGTGTGCAGTGACTGATGTGACCTATGAGAGCAAACCGAACAGTTGGTGTGCAGTGACTGATGTGACCTATGAGAGCAAACCAAACAGTTAGTGTGCAGTGACTGACGTGACCTATGAGAGCAAACCAAACAGTTAGTGTGCAGTGACTGACGTGACCTATGAGAGCAAACCGAACAGTTGGTGTGCAGTGACTGATGTGACCTATGAGAGCAAACCAAACAGTTAGTGTGCAGTGACTGACGTGACCTATGAGAGCAAACCGAACAGTTGGTGTGCAGTGACTGATGTGACCTATGAGAGCAAACCAAACAGTTAGTGTGCAGTGACTGACGTGACCTATGAGAGCAAACCGAACAGTTGGTGTGCAGTGACTGATGTGACCTATGAGAGCAAACCAAACAGTTAGTGTGCAGTGACTGACGTGACTATGAGAAGCAAACCGACAGTTGGTGTGCGTGACTGATGTACTATGAGTGCAAACCACAGTAGTGTGCAAGTGACTGACTGACCTATGAGAGCAAAACCAAACGCTGTTTAGTGTGCAGTGACTGACGTGACCTATGAGAGCAAATCAAACAGTTAGTGTGCAGTGGACTTGTGTGACCTATGAGAGCAAACCAAACAGTTAGTGTGCTGTGACTGTCGTGACTATAGAGCAAACCGAACAGTTGTTGTGCAGTGACTGTGTGAAGTGAACTGTGTGTACTGTAGTAGTGTTGCGAGTGGACTGATGTTGACCTATGGAGAGCAAACAAAACAGTTGGTGTGCAGTGACTGATGTGACCTATGAGAGCAAACAATAAGTTAGTTGTGCGTGAATGACGTGTACCTATGAGAGCAACCAAAACGTTAGTGGTGTGCAGTGACTGATGTGACCTATGAGAGCAAACCAAACAGTTAGTGTGCAGTGACTGATGTGACCTATGAGAGCAAACCAAACAGTTAGTGTGCAGTGACTGACGTGACCTATGAGAGCAAACCAAACAGTTGGTGTGCAGTGACTGATGTGACCTATGAGAGCAAACCAAACAGTTAGTGTGCAGTGACTGACGTGACCTATGAGAGCAAACCGAACAGTTGGTGTGCAGTGAGATGTGTTCTATGAGAGCAAACAACAGTTAGTGTGCAGTGACTGACGTGACCTATGAGAGCAAACCGAACGTTGGTGTGCAGTGACTGATGTGACCTATGAGAGCAAACCAAACAGTTAGTGTGCAGTGACTGACGTGACCTATGAGAGCAAACAAAAGTTAGTGTGCAGTGACTGATGTGACCTATGAGAGCAAACCAAACAGTTAGTGTGCAGTGACTGACGTGACTATGAGAGCAAACCAAACAGTCAGTGTGCAGTGACTGACGTGACCTATGAGAGCAAACCAAACAGTTAGTGTGCAGTGACTGACGTGACCTATGAGAGCAAACCAAACAGTTAGTGTGCAGTGACTGACGTGACCTATGAGCGCAAACCAAACAGTTAGTGTGCAGTGACTGACGTGACCTATGAGAGCAAACCAAACAGTTAGTGTGCAGTGACTGATGTGACCTATGAGAGCAAACCAAACAGTTAGTGTGCAGTGACTGACATGACCTATGAGAGCAAACCAAACAGTTAGTGTGCAGTGACTGACGTGACCTATGAGAGCAAACCGAACAGTTGGTGTGCAGTGACTGATGTGACCTATGAGAGCAAACCAAACAGTTAGTGTGCAGTGACTGACGTGACCTATGAGAGCAAACCAAACAGTTAGTGTGCAGTGACTGACGTGACCTATGAGAGCAAACCAAACAGTTAGTGTGCAGTGACTGACGTGACCTATGAGAGCAAACCAAACAGTTAGTGTGCAGTGATACTGATGTGACTATGAGAGCAAACCAAACAGTTAGTGTGCGTGACTGACGTGACCTATGAGAGCAAACCAAACAGTTGGTGTGCAGTGACTGATGTGACCTATGAGAGCAAACCAAACAGTTAGTGTGCAGTGACTGACGTGACCTATGAGAGCAAACCAAACAGTTGGTGTGCAGTGACTGATGTGACCTATGAGAGCAAACCAAACAGTTAGTGTGCAGTGACTGATGTGACCTATGAGAGCAAACCAAACAGTTAGTGTGCAGTGACTGACGTGGACTAGGGTTGGTGGGTGGTGCTATGAGAGCAAACCAAACAGTTAGTGTGCAGTGACTGACGTGACCTATGAGAGCAAACCAAACAGTTAGTGTGCAGTGACTGACGTGACCTATGAGAGCAAACCAAACAGTTTGTGTGCAGTGACTGACCTGACCTATGAGCGCAAACCAAACAGTTAGTGTACAGTGACTGACGTGACCTATGAGAGCAAACCAAACAGTTAGTATGCAGTGACTGATGTGACCTATGAGAGCAAACCAAACAGTTAGTGTGCAGTGACTGATGTGACCTATGAGAGCAAATCAAACAGTTAGTGTGCAGTGACTGATGTGACCTATGAGAGCAAACCAAACAGTTAGTGTGCGGTGACTGACATGACTTATGAGCGCAAACCAAACAGTTAGTGTGCAGTGACTGATGTGACCTATGAGAGCAAACTAAACAGTTAGTGTACAGTGACTGACGTGACCTATGAGAGCAAACCAAACAGTTAGTGTGCAGTGACTGACGTGACCTATGAGAGCAAACCGAACAGTTGGTGTGGACTGATGTGACTATGAGAGCAACCAAACAGTTAGTGTGCAGTGACTGATGTGACCTATGAGAGCAAACCAAACAGTTAGTGTGCAGTGACTGACGTGACCTATGAGAGCAAACCAAACAGTTGGTGTGCAGTGACTGATGTGACCTATGAGAGCAAACCAAACAGTTAGTGTGCAGTGACTGACGTGACCTATGAGAGCAAACCAAACAGTTAGTATGCAGTGACTGATGTGACCTATGAGAGCAAACCAAACAGTTAGTGTGCAGTGACTGATGTGACCTATGAGAGCAAATCAAACAGTTAGTGTGCAGTGACTGATGTGACCTATGAGAGCAAACCAAACAGTTAGTGTGCGGTGACTGACATGACTTATGAGCGCAAACCAAACAGTTAGTGTGCAGTGACTGATGTGACCTATGAGAGCAAACTAAACAGTTAGTGTACAGTGACTGACGTGACCTATGAGAGCAAACCAAACAGTTAATGTGCAGTGACTGACGTGATCTATGAGAGCAAACCAAACAGTTAGTGTGCAGTGACTGACGTGACCTATGAGAGCAAACCAAACAGTTAGTGTGCAGTGACTGACGTGGATGCCTCCGCCATTTTCCTCCACTTGACCCACTTTGCCGCTTGGTTTGATTGTTTGTTTGTTTGTTTGTTTGTTGCATGGTCCATACAGGGCCTGCAAAGTCTTACCGAGCTTGGTTTGATTGTTTGATTGTTTGTTTGTTTGTTGCACGGTCCATACGGGGCCTGCAAAGTCTTACCAAGCCTTGAACTTCATTTGCCCCATTTCATGGCCTTGAAAAGCCTTGAATTTAACCTGTTTTGTGTAATTAGTCTTGAAAAGCCTTCAATTCTATCAAACTGTCTCCACTGATCTAATTTATCCCGAAATCGCCATTCACATTGTTGTTTTTTCCTGAAATCCAAAGACTGCCTTGAAAAGCCTTGAAATAGCCTTGAATTCCATATCTTCACATGTGTACGGACCCTGTTGTTGGCATGTTGCATCTTGGCAGCATCTACGGTCATATCAGGATGTGACAGTGCGCACGCATGGTGACTTTATAGTGCTGCCCCACTATGAGACCCGGCTTCTCCCACCCCCTCCCTCTATCCCCCTCTCCCTTTCCCCTCCCCTTCCACTTCACTCTCTTTACATCTACTCTCCCCTCCCACTCCCATCTCCATCTCCTCTTCCCCCATCCCCTCTCCACATCTCCCTCCCCTGTCTCCCTCCCCTCTCCCCTCCCCCACTTCCCCTCCCCCCTCCCTCTCCGCTTCCCCCATCTCCTCTCCCCATCTCCCTCTCCTCTCTCCCTCCCCGCTCCCTCCCCTCTCCCCTCCTCCATCTCGCCATCCCCGCGCCCGTAGCCCCAGACTCCTTCGCTCGATGCCATCACATGTAGGACCATAATATACCCCGCCTCCATCTCCCTCACCCCCCACACACACATCCCACCACACGCCAGGACAGCGTGATGGACGGCCCAATACCCCTTGTCATATTAGGCACAGCCGCGCCCCCTATCGGCGTGCATTCCTTCTCTCTCCCTCCCCCTCTGTCCCTAACCACATCAACCGCCCCCGCTCTCCCCATCCGTATATCCACTCCCTGTTCTCCTGCCCCTCTTCCCTTCTTTCCCTCTCCCTCTCCCATCTGCTCTCTCTCCCCTCTCCTGCCTCTTCCCTCTGCCTCCCTCCGCTCTCCTCCCTCCCCTCCCCGTCCCCTCTCCTCTCCTCTCCCCTCCCTCTTCTCCTGCCCCTCTCCTCTTCTTTCCCTCTCCCTCTCCCACACTATGACTTACGGCATCAGCGCGTGCTCAAGGTTAGAAAATTTGCCAGTACATCGGCATTCATCAAACTTTTCAGCGACGGGGGATAAAAATGGACGTATAAGCAACATACACACAACGTACGTAACGTATGCAGACTGTATCTCTGACGCATTGCTAGCGTATGAAAGCATTCATATGCCTTGCAAAACATTTGCAAAACGTTGGCAAAAAGCTCGCATACGCTCATGGAACGCTGACCAATGTTACATATGTTACTCCATCGCTAGAAGTACGGTGTATATGTTAAACACTCTGGAGATATGGCAGGCATACGTTCGAAGTACGTTAGGAGTACGTAATGCATCCGTTGGCAGTATGCGGACTGTACGCGGACTGCACATTCTCACCGGCTGAACGTACGGCTAATGTGCAGCAATGTATGATGACATACGCCGACATTTTGGTCGAAAATCACGTACGTCGGCAGACGCTAAGGCTATACGTCGTAGTGTGACAGGCCCTTTAGCGGGGATCCCGTTGGCTGGGGGCTCAGGCTTGACAACATGATTCTCCTAAGAAGTGTCGCCCAGCTCAGCGTCGATTTGCGCGACCGGTGAAGGAGCCGTGTCTCGGTGTTGGTGGGATGTGTATGGCAGACCGCGGGATTAACAACCATCAGGGCAACCGGAAGTTACTTAGTGGCCTGGAGCTGGTACCGGCAGGATGCTACTACTCACACATAGCACCGTGAGCTGTTACCGGCAGGATGCTACTACTCATACATAGCACCGTGAGCTGGTACCAACAGGGTACTACTACTCACACATAGCACCATGAGCTGGTACCGGCAGGATGCTACTACTCACACATAGCACCATGAGCTGGTACCAGCAGGATGCTACTACTCACACATAGAACCATGAGCTAGTACCGGCAGGATGCTACTGCTCATACATAACACCGTGAGCTGGTACCAGCTGGGTACTACTACTCACACATAGCACCATGAGCTGGTAACAGCAGGATGCTACTACTCACACATAGCACCGTGAGCTGGTACCAGCAGGATGCTACTACTCATACATAGCACCGTGAGCTGGTACCAGCAGGATGCTACTACTCACACATAGCACCATGAGCTAGTACCGGCAGGATGCTACTGCTCATACATAACACCGTGAGCTGGTACCAGCTGGGTACTACTACTCACACATAGCACCATGAGCTGGTAACAGCAGGATGCTACTACTCACACATAGCACCGTGAGCTGGTACCAGCAGGATGCTACTACTCATACATAGCACCGTGAGCTAGTATCAGCTGGGTACTACTACTCACACATAGCACCATGAGCTGGTAACAGCAGGATGCTACTACTCATACATAGCACCGTGAGCTAGTATCAGCTGGGTACTACTACTCACACATAGCACCGTGAGCTGGTAACAGCAGGGTACTACTACTCACACATAGCACCGTGAGCTGGTACCAGCAGGATGCTACTACTCACACATAGCACCGTGAGCTGGTAACAGCAGGGTACTACTACTCACACACAGCACCATGAGCTGGTACCAGCAGGATGCTACTACTCACACATAGCACCGTGAGCTGGTAACAGCAGGGTACTACTACTCACACATAGCACCGTGAGCTGGTACCAGCAGGATACTACTACTTATACATAGCACCGTGAGCTAGTATCAGCAGGGTACTACTACTCACACATAGCACCGTGAGCTGGTACCAGCTGGGTAATACTACGCACACATAGCACCGTGAGCTGGTACCAGCAGGATGCTACTACTCACACATAGCACCGTGAGCTGGTACTCGCACGATGCTACTATGCACACATAGCACCGTGAGCTGGTACCCGCAGGATGCTACTACGCACACATAGCACCGTGGGCTGGTACCCACAGGATGCTACTACGCACACATAGCACCGTGAGTTGGTACCAGCTGGGTACTACTACTCACACATAGCACCATGAGCTGCTACCAGCAGGATACTACTACTCACACATAGCACCGTGAGCTGGTCCCGGCAGGATGCTACTACTCACACATAGCACCGTGAGCTGGTACCAGCTGGGTATTACTACTCACACATAGCACCATGAGCTGGTAACAGCAGGGTACTACTACTCATACATAGCACCGTGAGCTGGTACCAGCAGGATGCTACTACTCACACATAGCACCGTGAGCTGGTACCCGCAGGATGCTACTACGCACACATAGCACCGTGAGCTGGTACCAGCTGGGTACTACTACTCACACATAGCACTGTGAGCTGGTACGAGCAGGGTATTACTACTCACACATAGCACCGTGAGATGGTACCTGCAGGGTACTACTACTCACACATAGCACCGTGAGCTGGTACCAGCAAGGTACTACTACTCACACATAGCACCATGAGCTGCTACCAGCATGGTACTACTATGCACACATAGCAACGTGAACTGGTACCAGCAGGGTATTACTACTGATACTGTTGGCCTTGAGCTGGTACTAGTAGGGTATTACTACCTAGACTGACGGCCTTGAGCTGGTACCAGTAGGGTATTATTACTGATACTGACTGCCTTGAGCTGGTACCAGTAGGGTATTACTACTGACACTGATGGCCTTGAGCTGGTACCAGCAGGCTATTACTAACAGGCTATTACTACTAACACTGAGAGCCTTGAGCTGGTACCAGAAGGTTATTACTACGGATACAGAGGGCCTTGAGCTGGTACCAGCAGGCTAGTACTACTGATACAGAGGGCCTTGAGCTGGTACCAGCAAGCTATTACTACTGACACTGAGGGCCTTGAGCTGGTACCAGCAGGCTAGTACTACTGATACAGAGGGCCTTGAGCTGGTACCAGCAAGCTATTACTACTGACACTGAGGGCCTTGAGCTGGTACCAGCAGGCTATTACTACTGACACTGAGGGCTTTGAGCTGGTACCAGCAGGCTATTACTACTGACACTGAGGGCTTGAGCTGGTGCCAGCAGGCTATTACTACTGACACTGAGGGCCTTGAGCTGGTACCAGCAGGCTATTACTACTGACACTGAGGGCCTTGAGCTGGTACCAGCAGGCTACTTCTGATCCTTAGGACAATTGAATGGCGCCTGTTTCTGGTGAAGCGTTCGATGTCCAGTTTGTTGAGGTGCAGTCCAAACTTAATTTAGTATGTTTCCGCTTCAAATACCTCCAAAGATTAATCCTTTGAAATATAAGTTATGTCCTGGCACCAACATCTAAGGTCATATCAGGATGGGTACCAACTTGTGACAGTACGCACTCATGGTGACTTTATAGTCCCGTCCCACTGGGAAATCAGGCCGCTGACACCATGACCCGATATCCCACTCAAGTCACATTATCCTGACACTGAGCTAACCAGTCCTGGTCTTATCCTATTAATGCCGAGCGCCAGGCTAGGAAGCGGAAAGTATCAATTTTATAAGTCATCCATTTGACTCGACCGGGAACCAAACCCCCGATGTCACACACGCGAGGCCTGCGTTCTACTGTTCCTTCCACCGCGCCCAGTAACTCAGGCGGTGAGGGTGCCCTCTCTACAGGGTCGTGGCTGTTTAATGTGTTGGCTAACTTGCTGGCTGTTTATAAACCACGCCAGTATATTGGACAGAGGCATTCCAGCGTAAACAAAATGAAATAAAATAAAAGACAGGTGCCCAATTGATGAGTTTGGGGATTAAAAGAGTCACACAAAAAAAAAAAAAAGGCTGAAAAGGCCAGATGTAAATTGAATTTCTAGCAGGGTTGTGTCACAGTTTTGGTGTAAATTGCTGGCGCCTTGGGCGTTTATGCGCAGTGCCTGTGGAGAGTGGAGGGCAGGGAGATTGCGGTAGGCGGTGAGGTGGTTTTAGGTAGTAGTTTATTGGTGAGCTGGAACACACTGTGCTATCAATACACTAGGCCATATGTCAGAAGCTATTGTCGCCCTGGCTGAAGCCATTGCAGCACATGTCTGAAGACACTGCCACATGTCTGAAGCCACTCCCACATTTGTATGAAGCCACTCTCATGTGTCTGAAGCCACGCTCCCATCTATTTGAATCGACTTCCACATGTGTCTGAAGCAATTCTCATGTGTGTGAAGCCATCCCATGTGTTTGAAGCCACTCCCACATGTGTGAAGCCACTCCTGCACATACCAGAAGTCAATCTGGTACATACCGGAAGCCACTCCGCTACACTCCAGAAGCCACTCTGGTACGTACTAGAAGTCACTCTGGTACATATAAGAAGCCACTCCAGTACACACCAGAAGCCATTCTGGGACATAGTAGAAGCCACTCTGGTACATACCAGAAGCTGCTCTGGTAGATACTAGAAGCCTCTCCAGTTCATACCAGAAGCCACTCTGGTACACACCAGAATCCACTTCTCTACATACCAGAAGCCACTTTGGTACATACAACAAGCCACTATTGGTACATACAAGAAGACACTCCAGTTTGTACCAGAAGACACTCTGGTACATATTAGAAACCACTCTGGTACATACAAGAAGTCACTCGAGTTCATACCAGAAGCCACTTCGGTATACACCAAAAGCCACTCTGGTACATACCAGAAGCCACTCTGGTACATACAGAAGCCACTCCAATATACACCAGAAGCCACTCAGCTACATACCAGAAGCCACTGTGCTCGCTGCTGGCTTAGTATGGGCACACGTTGCCAAAGCACGAGACATTGCCAATATTTGCTGTGAGTTTGTTGGCTGTGCGGGTGGTGGACGGGTGCTGTCACCTACAGGCGATATGTCAAACCTGTAAGCGGGACGCTAGAAGGTTGGGGGGGGGGGGGTGAGCATTGGTCTGGGCCTACTCTAACTCATAGTGTGGTATGTAATGGAAGGAAAACAGCTCCCGTAGGATTTTTGTGCTAAAATTGATTTTTTTGCAGTTCTGGCTTCAATAGGGTTCAGGCTAACAGAAAATGATGGGGTCCAAATTTTCAGACCCCTCCCCCCTTCGTGGGGAGTCATTTCCATTTTGAGACCCCCCGCAACTGGCCAGTCACCTATCTCCGGAAGTTATTGACCGATTTTCATACTTGAAGTGTCGATTTGTAGGTTTTCAGGTAAGCTGAGTTGATTTGTAGCACTTACAAAGCAACCGGAAGTTTCCTTCTTGCACCTCCGGTCAGTATATAGGGTCTTGCTCCGTATCCTCACCATGTATGATCAGATTTTCACAATTTGTGAGACTTTTCTGATTCATTGCAAAGTTCCTCTGGGAGAGTTATTGAAGTATTTGCTGGCAAAACTGTCAAATCCGACATAGAAATTCCGAAGAATCAGTACGCTATTCATCGATGTCCATAGCTGGAGTATCCTCCCGAATAGTATTTGCAGTCACCGCCATAGCATTGACAGAGTGGAGTGCAGGGCAGGCCATTCTTCAAGCAGCTACAACTAATTCCCTTGCACCCTGCTTTGCAGCCACATTTGACGAGTTCAACTATAGCCCGTGGGGCAGACAAGGCAAGACATATCACTGGAACATACATTTCTTTCTCCAATTTCCATCCATTTTCTTTAATTGGAGGAAGGGCCGGACAATTATCTGGGTATGATTTGTCTCGCATTGTGATGTAGTTTGAACGGTTGATATGTGGAAGCAATGCAGCACGAGTTGATGGAGTTGAGTTTGCGCCTTCCAAGTTCTTTGACCGGAACAACTCCCACCTGAGTGATGGTAGGGTTGTTGGACCTTTTGAACTGTAGACATGACACGCAAAAGTCTCCAATGCCATGACCTGTGTTGGAAGCTTGCCATCGTTCATCTCATCAGGAATGGAAATGCATCCTAATGCCCTGAAGCAGTCAATGGCAGGGTCATCTTCATCAAGCTTCAGGTATGCATTAACCCATAACTTCTTTGAGATTCCAATGAATTTGCCTCCCCAGTCACAACCAGAGAAGTTGTGGAGTTCAAGGAGACCTTGACATTTGCGATGGCCAATAACCTGAACTCTCTCAAAGATGTCTATTTCACGTTTCTTCATTCCTTTGTCAGCTCGGATGTACATGGATCCATCAACAGCACAGAGAGAGCCGGGCACCGTTGACATCTCATACTCGCCAATAGTCTCCTCAAGTTTTGGAACTAAACCTGGTCGGCTTCCTTGGACGATTAGAAATCTGCCCAGTAATTCACGCTCCTCGCGCAACTTGATGACCTTATCTCCAATGCATACTTTCATTATGTCCCAAACCGAGAGAGTTGATGTGGAGGTCAAACGTTCATAAATGAACTCTTCGAAGCACTTCTGACCCTTGTCTGCATAGTGTAGAATATCACTAGAGCTGATGAAACTAAACTCTTCAATGGTGTTTTCACTCTAAAGGGATTTTCTGTACAGTGCAACTCAATTGAGTGACAAATCTTCATTGCATTTGCTCTTGATCTCAATGCAATCTGTCCAGAGAGCTGGTAATGTTCAGTACGTTCGGAAGATGTGGAAGCTTTTGGGAAGCTCTCAAGATACTCGTCAATGAGACCAGCAAGGTGAGGTGTTGTCATCATGACTCGATCAAGAGCAGCTTCATCTCTACTGAGTCCTACCATACCACCATGTCCCTTAAGTTTTTTATTTCCTGCTAGAGGCCTGATCCGTGCTGAGATGCGTGAAGGGTATCTCCGATTTTGCAATGACAAAGTTACCTGAGATCAATGCATTCCATGTTTCAGGCTCGTCCTCTTCCAGTGCATTCATTTGTGCAAGGTGGACAGGCATCAGTCGAGCATAGTTGAGGAGATCACGTGCGAAGAAATACTTTATGATGTCAAGAAGAGAGGTAACTCTGCCAGTCACCTGAGAGGCAAGAGCTGATGAACTGAAGAAGGCTTTCCACCTGGTAAAGATACGCTGACAGAAACTCGGCAAACTCTCCGATGTCCTTCTCCTCCTCCTGTGGTTTCACATTTCCTGAGTACCATGATCTTACATCTTCGTAGACCTCTATCATATCAGGGTTACGTGGATGAAGCTTGTCCTTGAGAGTTATGCACTGGACACAAACTGGACCTTTTGGAAGGGTGGATAATATGGCATCAAACCGCATCATCATAATTGCTAGGCTGGTAGTGATGTGGTACTCGAGTACTCGCTTGTATGCTTTGCCACCAAAGATCCCACAAAGAGCTGATGATGTGTCTGCACCACTTTCAATGGCACATGTATCCAGGCCACTTCTCCAAATGAAACCTCATTTGGAGGCCTTGGGCATGGATTTGGACATGGATTGGATGTGTTGGAGGATGCCAAAGTCCAGAACATCCCCCTTGCGTCGTTGAGGAAAGCCAAGTTATCCTCTGACTCAGGAACTGAGGAAGTCTGGGGACACATCCACTCGAGTACCAAGGACTGCATGCAGAGATTCAAGGCCAGTTTGCAGACCACCTCTCCATATACACTGATGGTTCGAAAGACCAAAGCTGGGTAGCTGCTGCGGCAGTTTGCCGACGGGAAAAATTTGGTGTACGTTTGCCCGATCAGAGCTCAATTTTCACTGCAGAAGCCCGAGCACTCCTTCTCACATTGGACTGTATCAAGGTATCCAACCACACTAACTATGTTATATACAGTGATTCGTTCTCTTGCCTCCTGGCTGTTGCTGGACTGAAAACGAATCACCCTATTCTAGCAATGGTCATTTATAAAATGAACCAACTGACAACGGATGGGTATGACATCCACCTGTGCTGGGTGCCTGGCCATGCCAGCATACAAGGAAACGAACGAGCTGATCGGGCTGCGAAGAAGGCCCTGAACTGTGATCTTGAACCGTGTCTGATCCCTCACTCTGATCTGAAACCACTAATAGCCACCCACATAAAATTCAAATGGCAACATGAGTGGGATGAAAACATTAATAAACTTAAAGAAATTGAACCATCTGTGGGAAAGCCACCACAGACTCATGCGGGAGGTCGGCGGGACCAAGTGGTCCTTAGCCGCTGCCGTATTGGCCACTCGTGGCTTATACATGCTTTTCTGCTCAAGGGGGAACCTCCCCCTGAATGTATTGGGTGTCAGTCCCCGCTGACACTCAAACACATTTGACTAAGTTGCGTTGACTTTTTGGCCCTGCGCCAACAGTTCTACACTGCAGACAGTATGCATAACCTTTTTACTAAGGTAAAACAGGAAAACAGTTTAGCCTTTTTGAGGGCAGCTGGACTGTACCACCTCATATAGTTTACTAAATAAGATTCTATCAATTATTAATATAACTTTTCTTTTTCTATGGGAATTTGTTTCCCTTGACCACAAATATAAGATTGTGAGCTTTCTAATTTAATGAGTGTCTATTGGCACATAATTGATTGTCTGCTTTTACATGTAAAAGCGATGGTTTGAACAAAAAACAAACATTTCTCAGCGTGAATATGGCCTATGCTGCCGACACGGTGTAAAGCAACCACCAATCAATCAACCAATCAATCCAGGCCACTGCCATTGACCTTTTACCAAGAGTATGCAAAGTGGCAAATGCAATGTGGAGAGCTCCTGCTCTCAAGATCCAATTGGTGTTCCCAACTGACTGTTGAATCTTCAACGCACATGAGTATAGGTCAAGGTCAAGGGTTATCAAAGTTTTCCTCTGTGGACCAACAACAGTGGCAGAGATTCCCTGGGTTAACCGAAGAACAGTGTAAAGAGTCCCATAGTCTGTGGGCGAGGTCTTGAATACTGGAGCAATCACCTCTACATTCGTGCTTATTGGGCTCTCAGAAGACTGGGATAATAGTGTCATTAGTTTTGGTGTTCGAAGACCCTATATGATGAACAGAGAGTCAGAAAAAATACTTTCTGCTGCTTTAGAAGTGCCTACAATCACCTCAGTATGCTTAAATCTCCCAAAACTAAGAAAGTGGATCATACATGATGAGGATACTTGCCGGTGTCCATCCGGAAGGCACATGAGTCAGAGTCAAACCCTAACTTGTCAACCGGAAGTGAAAACCTACACTTCCAGTTGCTTTGTAAGTGTCATAAATCAACTCAGCATACCTGAAAACCTACAAATCGACACTTCAACTATGAAAATCGGTCAATAACTTCCGGAGATAGGTGAATGGTCAGTTGTGGGGGGTCTCAAAACGGAAATGACCCCCACAGAGGGGGGAGGGGTCTGAAATTTGGACCCCATCATTTTCTGTTAGCCTGAACCCTATTGAAGCAAGAACTGCAAAAAAATCAATTTTAGCACAAAAATCCTACGGGAATACATATCATACCGCACTATCAGGATAGTCGAATTGGAACCTGATCTAGGTTGGTTGGTTGTTGGAGCTTTATGTCCTGGCAACATCTAAGGTCATATCAGCATGGGTACCAACTTGTGACAGTGCACACTCATGGCAACTTTATAGTGCTGCCCACTGGGAAATTAGGCCACCAGCACCATGACCCAATATCCCACTCAGTCACATTATCCTGACACTGAGCAAACCAGTCCTTGCCATATCCTATTAATGCCGAGTGCCAGGCTAGGAAGCAACAAGTATAAATTTGTATGTCTTTTGTTTGATTCGACCAGGGTTTGAACCCACAAACCATGGGTTCGGATCCTCCGATGTCCCAAAACAGGAGACGGACACTCAACTCATTTGGCGATCCCATCTGGTTTGCAGGCTTTACGACACTGCATGCCATTAACTGAAATAATGTTAAGTGAAGTCTATTAAAAATAGGCCTTGAATATTGAACCCCCTGATCTATGTGTGAATAACCTACAGATACTAACGGCATGTGTCTATAATCTAGATACCTAAGCAACGTGTACTTAGTGTAGTGTCCCTACATACTAAATACCGCGTATGTATACGCTACATGTAGTATTCACCTCGTGCGCATACCCTGCACACACTAAACACCCGCTGCGTATACAATGCACACCCTAAGCACCTCGTGTGTATACACTGCACACAATCCCCCACCCAGGGCCTGCTGCCAGCGCTTAGTGCTATTCCAATTGCAACATCAGTGACCTAAAACACATTACAAGCCTCCCAGGCTCATCAAGGGAGTATTAACAACTACTTACCTATCACTCACACACTTCCTGTCTTATCACTCCTCTCTATTAATAAATAAAAGAAATGTGTTCGATTGGAGTCCATTTAAGAAGTACCTGCTGTCATGAAACATGCGGTCATTCTGACAGGAGTAGATTTTAGTCGCTGACGCCTGTTTCAAGAAGCCACTTTCGCTGCAGCGCTTGTTGGGATATTAGTGCAATCCACCTTAGGGTGCACATTACTGAAGTCCTCATGTGGAAGTGCAGGCCTCCAGCCCCGACAAGCTGGACCTGACAGGTCGGTAGTCAGCAGCATTCGCCCTCACCGAGCTGCTCAACGCCAACACCGCTACAAGCCTGCAGGCGCCCAAAGAGCTCCAAGCACCACTGTCTCACACATAGTCCCTAAACACATGGCTTCACACATGGCTTCACTCATGGCTTCACACATGGCTTCACACATGGCTTCACTCATGGCTTCATACATGGCTTCATACATGGCTTCACTCATAACGTCATACATGGCTATTACACATGGCTTCACACATGGCTTCATTCATTGCTTCACGCATGGCTTCACATATTGCTTCACATATTGCTTCACATATTGCTTCACACATGGCTTCAGATATTACTTAACACATTACATTGCTTCCTACATGGCTTCACATGGAGCTTCATACATGACACCATGTCTGAAGTCATGCATGAAGTCATATCTGAAGCCATGTTAAAAATTATATCCAAAGCCATATATATCCAAAGCTGATATATCCAAACCTGTTATATATCCAATACAAAGCCAGATATATCCGCGACCCACGTCAGAAGCCATTTCTAGGAGGCCGTTGAAATTACACATACAGGAATAATGGCTACACTGGGTAAACTATCATCACATTTTCCAGTTCTAACCATTTTCCAGTTCAATTTGCTTCCCACCTCCTAGAGTCCTGCTTAGATAACTGTAATCCGCTTAATTTGCTCTCCCCTCCGACAGCCACCCCACCCCTGTTGCCTCATCCCCCAGCCCCTCAGACCCACATGGTCTCCTTGGGACTCTTCCGCCCACTGGGAAATGACAGCGGAGTAGTTTAATAACCAAAGCGGTTCACAGGTATAGGGGGCGCTGCTGGCACATACGCATACCCAGATGGCGCAAGCAGCTCAGGCAGGGCTCAGCAATGGGTGGGCTCGGCATCGCGCATGGAGGACTGTTACCTGGAAGCGCAGTCCCGCAAGCGCACCCTTGTGGCTGGTGCGTTCCTGAATGATTTAAATGGTGGTGGTAGATTGGTGGTGGGCGGTCAGTCAGTGCGTGGGGCGGTAAAGCTGCAGTCATGGCTCGTCAGGAGTTGTCACTTCCAGTATCTGCCTGCATGAATTTTAGATGACCGCAAGAAGTCCTAGTTGTGCCAGGATGACACCCCCCAACCCCAACCCCAACCCCGCAAAACGCAAAGCCCTTGTATATTGGATGACTGATCGATGTCGTGACAGACAGCCGGCTGGCCAACTAAACCTCTGTCCGCCACAGATCTAAGTCGCTGAAATGACTTAACAATGAGTACGATGGCAGGTGGTCCAGGCAGGCATCTGTTCATTACATGGTGGTCCACAAGCGGCTGGCCCCACCCTTGCGCCAGCATGCATCCTTTACTAGTCTCACCCTAGCGCTGATGTATTTGGCAGGCGGCCAACCCTTCACCACTCACCCCAACTGCAATCCGCTGCACCATTTCGCACCAACCACACTTTTTGCTCTTTCTGCACTTTGCCCTTTCACGCACACTGCGTGGAGGCAAACATCCGCCCACCTTCACAGCCGCTATCTGTGCACATGCGCAACCCCCTCCCACACCATTCCACTCACTCCAATCGAACGCAGTGGCCAAATCGGTAAGAGTGCTGGCTTCCCTTGCGAAAGGTTGTGGCTTTGAATCATCGCCGAGTCAAACCAATGACACTCAAAATTTATACTTGTCGCTACCTAGCATGGCGTTCGGAATGACTTGCTCAGAATCAGGATAATGTGACCTGAGTGGGCTATCGGGCAATGGGGCAGCACTATAAAATCGCAATGAGTGAGCACTGCTGATCTTGGATATTGCTGGGATGTAAAAACTCTTGAGAAGGGTTCGTGGTGGTTGGGATAGATTAGAGGGTGTGGTGGTGTGGTGGTGGTGGTGGTTGGTGGTGGTGTGGTTGGTCGTGGTGGCGTGGTTGGAGGTGGGTGGGGTTGGTGCACCAGCGCAGGATATGCTGAGGTCACACTTCTGTGGGGATGGGCTGGAGGCGGTGGGGTCCTTGTGTGTGTCCTTGTGTGTGTCCTTGTGTGTGTATATATATCTGTCTGTCCATGTCTGTATGCATGTCTGTATCTGTCTGTACGCGTGGTTGGTTGGTTGTTGGAGTTTTATGTCCTGGCAACATTTAAGGCCATATCTATGTTCTATCAGGATTTGTACCGACTTGTGACAGTGCTCACTCATGGTGATTTTATAGTGCTGCCCCACTGGGAGACCAAACCACTAGCGCAATGACCTGATATCCCACTCATCCACATTATCCTGACACTGAGCCAACCAGTCCTTGCCCTATCTAATAATGTCTAGCGCCTGCCTGGGAAGCACCAGAGTATCAATTTCTAAGTCATTGGTTTGACTCGACCAGGGTTGGAAGCCATAGGTTCGAATCCCACGATCTACCAAAACGGGAGACGGACGCTCAACTCATTCGGCCATCCCGTCCGGTGAGTAGGCGTGACGCTAACAACAGCCCGACCGTGAGGGGCAGCACTGGGCCATCCACCCCCCTCTGTGTCTGTGTGCGCGTGTGTGTGCATGTGTGTGTATATGTGTGTGCGTGTGTGTGCATGTTTGTGTTTGTGTGTGTGTGCATGGGTGTGTATGTGTGTGCATGTGTGTATGTATGTGTGTCTCTGTGTGTGTGCGTTTGTGCGTGTGTGTGCATGTGTGTGTATGTGTCTGCGTGTGTGTGTGTATGGGTGTCTGTGTGTGTGTGCGTGTGTGTGTGCCGCCCTGACCGTGCAGTACAAGGCCGGTACAGGGCCGGATCGCCCGGCGACCTTTGACCCGCCTGCAGGGAATCAGTGCCGGCCCGCAGCCCTCTCCCCCGGTGGTGGACGTCGCCGGGACCGACACCAGAGGGCGCGCCGGGGCCGGGGCCGGGGCCAGGGCCGGGGCCGGGACAGGGGCCGGGGCCGGGGCCGGGTCGGGCCAGCGCTCCCACTTAGAGAATTTTAGCAGCAGGGGCAGGGGGAGGTGGGGGGGGGGGGGGATATGGGAGTAGGAAGTTGGAGGCACAGGCAGCTGTAGTGTGGAGCTACAGGCAGCTGTAGTGTGGAGCCACAGGCAGCTGTAGTGTGGAGCTATAGGTAGCTGTAGTGTGGAGCCACAGGCAGCTGTAGTGTGGAGCTACAGGCAGCTGTAGTGTGGAGCCACAGGTAGCTGTAGTGTGGAGCCACAGGCAGCTGTAGTGTGGAGCTACAGGCAGCTCTAGTGTGGATCCACAGGCAGCTGTAGTGTGGAGCCACAGGCAGCTGTAGTGTGGAGCTACAGGCAGCTGTAGTGTGGAGCTATAGACAGCTGTAGTGTGGATCCACAGGCAGCTGTAGTGTGGAGCCACATGCAGCTGTAGTGTGGAGCTATATGCAGCTGTAGTGTGGATCCACAGGCAGCTGTAGTGTGAATCCACAGGCAGCTCTAGTGTGGATCCACAGGCAGCTGTAGTGTGGAGGCACAGGCAGCTGTAGTGTGGGTCCACAGGCAGCTGTAGTGTGGAGCTATAGGCAGCTCTAGTGTGGATCCACAGGCAGCTGTAGTGTGGAGCCACAGGCAGCTGTAGTGTGGCGCTATAGACAGCTGTAGTGTGGATCCACAGGCAGCTGTAGTGTGGAGCCACAGGCAGCTGTAGTGTGGAGCTATAGGCAGCTCTAGTGTGGATCCACAGGCAGCTGTAGTGTGGAGGCACATACTGCTGTAGTGTGGAGGCACATACTGCTGTAGTGTGGAGGCACATACTGCTGTAGTGTGGAGGCACATACTGCTGTAGTGTGGAGGCACATACTGCTGTTGTGTGGAGCCACAGGCATCTGTAGTGTGGAGGCACAGGCAGCTGTAGTGTGGAGGCACAGGCATCTGTAGTGTGGAGCCACAGGCAGCTCTAGTGTGGATCCACAGGCATCTGTAGTGTGGAGCCACAGGCAGCTGTAGTGTGGAGGCACATACTGCTGTAGTGTGGAGCCACAGGCATCTGTAGTGTGGAGCCACAGGCAGCTGTAGTGTGGAGCCACCGGCAGCTGTAGTGTGGAGCCACAGGCAGCTGTAGTGTGGAGCTATAGGCAGCTCTAGTGTGGATCCACAGGCAGCTGTAGTGTGGAGGCACATACTGCTGTAGTGTGGAGGCACATACTGCTGTAGTGTGGAGGCACATACTGCTGTAGTGTGGAGCCACAGGCATCTGTAGTGTGGAGCCACAGGCAGCTGTAGTGTGGAGCCACAGGCAGCTGTAGTGTGGAGCCACAGGCATCTGTAGTGTGGAGCCACAGGCAGCTGTAGTGTGGAGCCACAGGCAGCTGTAGTGTGGAGCTACAGGCATCTGTAGTGTGGAGCTACAGGCATCTGTAGTGTGGAGCCACAGGCAGCTGTAGTGTGGAGCTATAGGCAGCTCTAGTGTGGATCCACAGGCAGCTGTAGTGTGGAGCTATAGGCAGCTCTAGTGTGGATCCACAGGCAGCTGTAGTGTGGAGGCACAGGCAGCTGTAGTGTGGAGCCACAGGCAGCTCTAGTGTGGATCCACAGGCATCTGTAGTGTGGAGCGACAGGCAGCTGTAGTGTGGAGCCACCGGCAGCTGTAGTGTGGAGCCACAGGCAGCTGTAGTGTGGAGCCACCGGCAGCTGTAGTGTGGAGCCACAGGCAGCTGTAGTGTGGAGCTATAGGCAGCTCTAGTGTGGATCCACAGGCAGCTGTAGTGTGGAGGCACATACTGCTGTAGTGTGGAGGCACATACTGCTGTAGTGTGGAACCACAGGCATCTGTAGTGTGGAGCCACAGGCAGCTGTAGTGTGGGGGCACATACTGCTGTAGTGTGGAGGCACAGGCATCTGTAGTGTGGAGCCACAGGCAGCTGTAGTGTGGGGGCACATACTGCTGTAGTGTGGAGCCACAGGCATCTGTAGTGTGGAGCCACAGGCAGCTGTAGTGTGGAGCCACAGGCAGCTGTAGTGTGGAGCCACAGGCATCTGTAGTGTGGAGCCACAGGCAGCTGTAGTGTGGAGCCACAGGCAGCTGTAGTGTGGAGCTACAGGCATCTGTAGTGTGGAGCCACAGGCAGCTGTAGTGTGGAGCTATAGGCAGCTCTAGTGTGGATCCACAGGCAGATGTAGTGTGGAGCCACAAGCAGCTGTAGTGTGGAGCTATAGGCAGCTCTAGTGTGGATCCACAGGCAGCTGTAGTGTGGAGGCACAGGCAGCTGTAGTGTGGAGCCACAGGCAGCTGTAGTGTGGAGCCACCGGCAGCTGTAGTGTGGAGCCACAGGCAGCTGTAGTGTGGAGCCACAGGCAGCTGTAGTGTGGAGCTACAGGCAGCTGTAGTGTGGATCCACAGGCAGCTGTAGTGTGGAGCCACATGCAGCTGTAGTGTGGAGCCACAGGCAGCTGTAGTGTGGAGCTATAGGCAGCTGTAGTGTGGAGGCACAGGCATCTGTAGTGTGGAGGCACAGGCATCTGTAGTGTGGAGCCACAGCCAGCTGTAGTGTGGAGCCACAGGCAGTTGTACGCTTATCACATAGCTTTAACTGGTTCGACAAGACTGTCAGTTTGTTTGTTATTCATTGGGGCTTTACATCCTAGAAACATCTCAGTGCACATTGCAACCAGGCCCTTTCCCTATCTATAGTAATTAGAGCAAAGTGCCATGCTATGCAGTGACTCTCAATTTTGTAAGTCACTGCTTTGACTCGGCCGGGGTTTCGAACCCACGATATCACATACACACACGGGAAGCGGACGGCTGCACCGGTAGCCCCCCCCCCCCCCCCCCCCCCCCCCCCCCCCCCCCCCCCCCCCCCCCCCCTGGTGAGAGCGGAGTAGCGCGGGTGCAGCATCCCCCGGAGAATGACACATGAGAGCAGGGCGCGCTGAGGCGGGCACCACTCTGACCCAGGCCGTGATGTATGATACACAGGCAGGGGGCGGGGAGGGGAGGGGCGCCCTCTATCGGCCACGCTCGGAGTCCTGGGCGCATGGGGAGGAAGAGGGAAGTGGCGCCCTCTGCCGGAGTGGAATGGAGACGCAATGGGATGGGAGTTGGGGGAGGGGGGAGGCGGGAGGGGGGTTTGCAGTGCCCTGTACTGGTTAGGCTCTGGTTGCTATGGAATGGGGATGGGGAGTGGGAGATGGGGCTATGTGTGTGTGGGGGGGGGGGGGGGGGAGGGGGGATTGTGGTGCCCTCTAGCGGCCATTGTCTGGGGTTGGAAGAAGGATGAATACCTGCAGAGGGGACGTGGAAGTAGGGGTCGCGGTGTCTTCCACCATCCAGGGTTTTGGTGGTGGTGGTGGTGGTGGTAGGAGTGGTGGTGGTAGTGGTAGTGGTGGTGGTAGTGATGGTAGTGGAGGTGGTGTTGGTGGTGGTGTTGGTGGTGGTGTTGGTAGGAGTAGTGGAGGTGGTGTTGGTGGAGGTAGTGGTGGTAGGAGTAGTGTTAGTGGTGGTAGGAGTGGTGGTGGTAGTGGTAGTGGTAGTGGTAGTGGTAGTGGTGGTGGTGGTGGTTGTGGTCGTGGTAGTGGTGGTGGTCAAGGTAGTGGTGGTGGTGGTTGTGGTGGTGGTAGTGTTGGTGGTAGTGGTGGTGGTGGTAGTGGTGGTTGGGGTCGTGGTAGTGTTGGTGGTAGTGGTGGTGGTAGTGGTGGTGGTAGTGGTGGTGGTGGTAGTGGTGGTGGTTGTGGTGGTGGTAGTGGTCGTGGTAGGAGTGGTGGTGGTAGTGGTGGTGGTGGTAGTGGTGGTGGTAGTGGTGGTGGTAGTGGTGGTAGTGGTGGTAGTGGTGGTGGTAGTGGTGGTGGTAGTGGTGATGGTGGTGGTGGTAATGGTGGTAGGAGTGGTGGTAGTCGTGATGGTGGTGGAGGTAGTGGTGGTGGTGGTAGTGGTGGTGGTGATGGTAGTGTGGGTAGTAGTGGTGGTGGTAGTAATGGTGGTGGTGGGTGGTGGTGGTAGTGGTGGTAGTGGTGGTAGTGGTGATGGTGGAGGTAGTGGTGGTGGTAGTAGTGGTGGCAGTGGTGGTGGTGGGAATGGTGGTGGTAGTGGTGGTGGTGTAGTGGTGGTGGTAGTGGTGGTGGTGGTAGTGGTGATGGTAATGGTGGTAGGAGTGGTGGTAGTGGTGATGGTGGTGGAGGTAGTGGTGGTGGTGGTAGTGGTGGTGGTGATGGTGGTGGAGGTAGTGGTGGTGGTGGTGGTAGTGGTGGTGGTAGTGGTGGTGGTAGCAGTGGTAGTAGTGGTGGTAGTGGTGATGGTGGAGGTAGTAGTGGTGGTAGTGGTGGTGGTAGTGGTGGTGGCAGGAGTGGTGGTGGTGGTGGTAGTGGTGGTGGTAGTGGTGGGGGTAGTGGTGGTGGTGGTGGTAGTGTGGTAGTAGTGGTAGTGGTGGTGTGGTGATGGAGGTGTGGTAGTAGTGGTGGTAGTGGTGATGGTGGAGGTAGTGGTGGTGGTGGTAGTGGTGGGTGGTGATGGTGGTGGAGGTAGTGGTGGTGGTGGTAGTGGTGGTAGTGCTGGTGGTGGAGGTAGTGGTGGTGGTGGTAGTGGTGGTGGTGGATGTGAATGGATGGGAGGGGAGAGGAGGAAAAGGAGAGGGGAAAGGAGAAACGTGGAGATGGGCTAGGTGGGAAGGGGAGGAATGTGGGAGGAGAGGTGGGGATGGGGGATGTGGTGACGTCTGTCCTGCACAGGACAACCACACCGGGTGTGGGTTTTACTGGCTGGATCAGGGCGTGTCCCAGTCAGCTTCTCTTACTGGAGCATTGGGTTCTAGTTTAAAATCAGGTCCCAGTTCCAGGAATCCAATTGCCAACATCTCTCTCCTCATTACGATTTCTCCAAAGACACCGTCCGAAACCTCCCGCCTACAACAAGGCGGGCGGGCCTCTCCTCCCAGACTAGATACCAGGCGCGGTGGCCGAATCGGTAGAGCGCGGGCCTCGGGTGTGGAAGGTCGGAAGTTTGGTTCCCAGTCGAATCAAACCAATGAGTTAAAAATTGATAATTGTCGCGATTCCAGTGATGCAACACTATAAAGTCACCATGTGTGTGCACTGTCACAAGTCGGTAACCGTCATGATGTGACCTTAGATGTTGCTAGAATGTAAAACAACAACAAACAAACAAATAAAGCCTGCAATGCCGTAAAGCTTGCAATGCAGTCAATCTTGCTATGGTGTCAAACTTGCAATGCCATAAGGTTTGCAATGCCGTAAGGTTTGCAATGCCGTAAGGTTTGCAATGCCGTAAGGTTTGCAATGCTGTAAGGTTTGCAATACCATAAGGTTTGCAATTCTGCAAGGTTTGTAATGGTGTAAAGCTTGCATTGCCATCAATACCGCGAAGCTTGCAATTCAATGAGGCTTGTAATGCCATGAGGCTTTCAACGCCGTGACGATTGCAATGCTGTGAAGCACTCAAAACCATAACAGGTTGCAATACCGTCAAACCTGCAATGCCATCAAGCCTGCAATGCCATCAAACTTGCAATGCCGTAAAATCTGCAATGCCGTAAAACATGCAATGCCGTCATACCTGCAATGCCATCAAACCTGCAATGCCGTCAAACTTGCAATGCTGTCATACCTGCAATGCCATCAAACCTGCGATGCCGTCATACCTGCAATGCTGTCAAACCTGCAATGCCGTAATAATGCAATGCCATCAAGCCTGCAATGCCATCAAACCTGCAATGCCATCAAGCCTGTAACGCGGTAAAACCTGCAATGGTATGCGTGTGATGGAATGCCAGTCGCCTCTAGCAGATGACAGAGGATACGTGAGGACGTGTGTCGGGGTATTAGCAAAGGCAATGTGCAGGAACACGTGGCACTCAGTGCTTTCAGATAGGAATTTCTTAAATAATCATGCAGTGGTGCCATCCCAAGGCAAACAAAATGCATTGTCTTTGATCAGGTGTAATAGTAGTTTTCGTATTCAGATATAATCACACATTTTATTTATGTATGGCACAAATTAAAGTGCATTTGAACTTTACTAGACAATATTGTTTTCATTATTAATATTAGGAGATAATACGCTATAATTGCCGTACATTGTCTTTGATGGTATAGCAGTTAGGGTGGGCTAAGGAAACCTGTCCCCTTGTTTCAATGATACATCAGTCAGCTTGGGCTAGGGGACCTGTCCAATTCCCTTGTTTGCTGTATTTTATGGGAAAACGCTGAGTGGCGCGGCGTGGCGCGTCTTACATTGTCTTTGGTATTTATTATTCGTGAGTTATATGACACAGGTCTGGTAACAGCTCGTTAGACGTGCTCCCCACACGCCCATCTGTCACTCACCCGTTGCTGGGCTGGCAGTGTGTAGCTTAACTCCTTAAGTGTCATTCAGGCTGATGGCTTCCCTTTTGTATCCGTCACTTCTCACGTATAGAGAAAATGTGGGGTGTTTTGTTTAATTGCATATATCATTCCTAGTTTAATTTTTTTGTAAGAACCGGTTATTGCCTGATATGGGGTTTTGGGGTTCATGGACTATGATCAATCAATACCGTGGCTATAACCAGCCCCCGTCCTGATATTACCTTAGATGTTGCCAGGACGTCAAACTCCAACAACCAACCAACCTAAGAAACCATAGCCATAGCATGAATGAATACCAAATTAGCCCTGTCTGTTTGTTCTATGTGTATATATAATATTATGTAGGTTATGTGTATTATGTATATATATATTCTACATACATTACACTATATATATGTATTTTGTAGGTTATATGTATTATATATATTATGCATATGTATTCTACATAATTATACTATATGTATATGTATTGTGTAGGTCATATGTTATATATATATATATTATGCATATATATTCTACATCATCATCATCATGCTGTCGGTCACGATGCGACAAAGACTGCTTTCATTACTTGACTGCCGCTCTCCATTTAGCTCTCTGCTGTGAGAGTTGCATCCATGAGTCGGTCTATTTCATGAAAGCTGCCTGCAAAAGTGTTGAAGTGCTGCTGGCTTTTGCAAGTTACCAGCGGCACTCTCTCGGGGAGCAAATAGAGGTTTCACACCGGCAAGAACATGTCAAGACAGGCGCAAAACTATTTGTCCCTGCAGTGGCTGGTCGGGAGATGTTGGGAGTTCCATACATCAACCGCCCTTAATGCTGCCACAGTGACATGGTTTTCTGTTTAGGGTTTGCTCCCTTAGCCTTCGGTTCTGTCAAGAACCTGTACCACAAGGCAGTGGTTTACAACTCTGCAAGGCAGGGGCGTCAAACTCCCTGAGGTATTGCTATACCTGCAATACCTGCATACCTACATACATTATACTATATATATGTATTGTGTAGGTTATATGTATTATATATGTTATGCATATATATTCTACATAATTATACTATATATATGTATTGTGTAGGTCATGTTATATATATTATGCATATACTATATATTACATGCATCCTTTTGTATATATCACATTAAAATGATGCGGGTCCATAGAATATATAGGTATAATTACAAAATATATGTACAATATATATGTATGAAAATCATTTGAAAGCAAGAAAGGACACTTCAATCATATGCATTTTGTTCATTAAATATATATAATATATACATTATATATTATATCATACATATGTATTATTAATACTATAATAATATTATATGTAATATGTTTATTATATAATATATATATGTCATAATATATCATTTTAATATTATGCTAATTGTACCCTACGCTTAGTAAATATATTTATTATATATATAAAACAACAACAAACAAACAAACAAACAAACATATTATATAATACATATTATGCACATAACATACATTATATAGTATGTATATCATAATATATTATGCAGCATTCGAAATAAGAACTTGTCTGGTAAATTCAGACGGAGAAGTGAAAATTACACTAGACTTGTTCGATGGACAAGTGGCATTCTTTGCTTATTTCTCCATCACTGCGTGAATCTCAACTTATAACATAATATGTATTGAGAGTAATTTCTATTGCAATTATATATACATATAAATTAGCAGCGTTCGAATTAAGAGCTTGTCCACTTGTCCGGGACAAGTGAAAATTAAGACGGACAAGTGAAAATGACACCAGACTTGTCCGATGAACAAGTGAACATTTGTTGTCATTTCTATCAATTTTATGATATACATGTACAAATATATAAATATAAATATATATAAAGATGGGTTGTTTAACACACACTTCACCATCAGCCTTCTCAGAAGTAAAGTTAATATGATTGGCCTTCAGGTAAAGCTTCGCATAGCTGACGGGGAAATGGTGAGCAGACGACTGACTGTAGCGGGTTTCACTGTTATCCACGCTCTCCTTGGATCAGCCAATCGGTGACGTCCTTGCTGACGTTGCCATAGAAAAACGGCGCAGCTGTATCGCCTGCTGTGAATGGCTGGGGTCAGATGGCGTCGCGTGTGCAGTCAGTCAGTTGTTGGAGCTGCTCTGAAGTGTGGTCTCTGGGGTGTGGTCTCTGAGGTGAGGGATCTCTCCCCAGGAGTGGTCTCTGAGGAATGTGATCTCTGAGGAGTGGTCTCTGGGGAGTGGTCTCTGAGGAGTGAGGTCTCTGAGGAGTGTTCTCTGAGGTGTGTGGTCTCTGAGGAGTGGTCTGAGGAGGGTGGTCTCTGAGGAGTCTGTTCTCTGAGGAGTCTGGTCTCTAATGTGTGGTCTCTGAGGAGTGTAGTCTCTGAGGAGTGTTGTATCTGAGGAGTGTGGTCTCTGAAGAGTGGTCTTTGAGGAGTGATCTCTAAGGAGTGGTCACTGAGGAGTGTAGTCTCTAAGGAATGTGGTCTCTAAGGAGTGTGGTCTCTGAGGAGTGGTCTCTGAGGAGTGGTCTCTGAGGAGTGGTCACTGAGGAGTGTAGTCTCTAAGGAGTGTGGTCTCTAAGGAGTGTGGTCTGTGAGGAGTGTGGGCTCTGAGGAGTGGTCTCTGAGGAGTGGTCTGTGAGGAGTGTGATCTCTGGGGAGTGTGATCTCTGGGGAGTGTGGTCTCTGGGGAGTGTGGTCTCTGGGGAGTGTGGTCTCCAGGGAATGTGGTCTCTGAGGAGTGTGGTCTCTGAAGAGTGGTCTCTGAGGAGTGGTCTCATTAAGTTAAGCGCTCCTGGTGGCCAACCTTCTGGTTGGTGGCCACTTTGCAAAGTGCTTTATAATACCAGCCTCAGTGAGTTTGGTCAGTCACGTGACGCCCGAGTAGCTCGGCACATCAGAATAGTGGTTCATTTGATGGATTGAGCTTTATGCCCCACAAGCATCGTGGAGGAGAAATTTACCATTTTAGACAAATTCCTTACTTTTTTTTCTTAGTCATTTCTTCTACCGTCACCTTCACCGGAAGTCAGGTTTCTGTGAGTGTTTATTTTGGGTGTGACTGTGAGACGACACTCACTCATCGCTGAACATCTGGGTTTCATATGAGAAAAGTTTCTTTTGTTGAGAGTACACACTCGCGGTCGCTTTACACTGCTGCCACACTGAGGCAGCATGAACTGATATCACACTCAGTCACCTTATCCTGACACCCAGTCAACCAGCCCTTGCCCTAACCTTGTAATGCCGAGCAACAGTCCTTGCCCTATTTTATTATCTAATTCTGTTCTCGTCTTATGTTGTCTTTAACCTGTAGTTATTAACTACACACTACAGTTATATATAGACAACACACACCAGACGGGTTGACCAAAGCGGTAGAGCACAGGCTTCCCGTGTGGAAAGTAGGGGGTTCGAATCCCAGCCAAGTGAAACCAATAACTTATCAAATTGATATTTGTCGTTACCTAACCTGGCGCTCGGCATCAATAGGATAGGACAAGAACTGGTTAGCACAGTGTCAGAATAATATGACTGTGTGGGATATCGGGTCACGGTGCTGGTGGCCTGGTCCCCCGGTGGGGCAGCACTATGAAGTTACCATGAGTGTGCACTGTCACAAGTCGGTACCCATCCTGATATGACCTTAGTCTGTTAGAGGAGTATATGTAGGTCATGTACCTGACTTCAAATGGCCTTGTGTGATTGTCGTAAGAACCAAGCGCCTGTCCATATCACAACAGAGCTGTTCCCAGATTTGCGATTCTTTTATCGGACATTGGGATCTGATCAGAACTGCTGGGGTGAGCAGATCTGTTCACAGTTGCTCAGATCTGTTCTGATCTGCTCAGAGCTGTTCAGATCTGCTCAGAGCTGCTCAGATGTGCCCCTCTCTGCCTCACTCCATTATCGAGCTTCCCTGGTCTCCCCCCCCCCCCCCCCCCCCAGCGACTGTGATAAAAGCTAGGCGTATCATGAAGGGCTGAGGGGTGTGATGCCCTCGCTCGCCCCCCTTCACCTGGCCGCCAAGCTAGATGCCATCATCACATGAGCATGGACACCTGTACACACATAACATAGTGCACAAAACCAGAACACCCATTTGGTTCAAAATTGCTGCGAACCAAAAAAAGACCGGCTATCCATTTCGCAGCGAACTCTGGCTGGATCCAATTGGCCCCCTTCCTTTATTAAAGTAAAAAACCTGTGCGAGTGAGGCAGATAGTGGGGATGAGCACGGTCAGGTGACATCGCCCACCATTAAAGTAGCATAGTTTAGAGCAGTGGAGCAGGTATCCAAGGCGCTCAGGGCCTGGATAACAAGCAGTAGTGAGTTCAACCTCAGCAAATAGCCAGCACCCGGCAAGTAGAGAACCAATAAGGTTACTGAGTAGAATATACAATAAACACTTTGCAAGTGAATAGTAATGGTAACTTACCGCCGGACCTGAATTAGCCAGGAAGTGGCATTACTACTATTAGAACATCAATAGACTACGGGAATCTGTAACAGATGAACAATCAGTGTTTTGGCTACATCCTAAATAATATTTGCATAACAAGTTATACCTCAGATAAATATTGTTGGACAAATATGTGAATCAGAGTAGACAGACCGGGAAGGTCGGCAGGGCGGGAATGACTGACGTGGTCTGCGGAACTGTGGTTCATCGGGTGTCAATCACCAGAGGTTAGATGTAACCGGCGCTCTGATTGGTCGTGTTGATGTGACAGACAGCCGCGGTGCTGCCCTCTGTCGGAACAAGCTGGTGGCCGCCTGCAGCGGTGTGGGCGCCGTCATGTCGACGGATACCGGGATGTGGGCAGCAGTTATACACGCATAGTCTCTTTACCCGTATTATATATAAAGACAATAAACCTCTCTAAATCGTCTGACCATGGGACCTACTTTAAATGGTCCATTTAGGGAGGTTGTTGGTTGAGGAAGTTTTTTTCACTTGTTACAATGGTATTGTATGGGCGATCGTTTGGGACCCAATTAGAGCGATCGATATAGGGGAGTGGTCGATCTGTGGAGGTGGTCGGTTAGAGAGGTTTTACTGTAATTGCTTTGTTGGCGTTGGTTTGGTATAATTTCATGGGACACCGATAATTAATTGTAATTATTTATAATTATTCCAGCCGTGTGCCACACACCGAGGAGATGCGTCATCAGATGAAAGCATAAACCTGTTCTATAGCAAAATAGTGTAGTGGTCTGCACTGACCGCGGGAAAGGAGCCGCATGGACAGGTATGCGTGGGTAGGGTGGTGACATCAGGGAGCCTAGGTGGTGTAATGGTTAGTGTAGTAGTCTGCACTGACCTTGGGAAAGGAGCTGCATAAACAGGTAGGGGTGATGACATCAGGGAGCCTAGGTGGTGTAATGATTAGTGTAGTAGTCTGCACTGTCCTTGGGAAAGGAGCCGCATAAACAGGTAGGGGTGATGACATCAGGGAGCCTAGGTGGTGTAATGATTAGTGTAGTAGTCTGCACTGTCCTTGGGAAAGGAGCTGCATAAACAGGTAGGGGTGATGACATCAGGGAGCCTAGGTGGTGTAATGATTAGTGTAGTAGTCTGCACTGTCCTTGGGAAAGGAGCCGCATAAACAGGTAGGGGTGATGACAACCCCAAAACCCAAAACAAAACACAACCAAAAAAACCACCCAAAACAAAAACAGGTAGGGGTGATGACATCAGGGAGCCTAGGTGGTGTAATGATTAGTGTAGTAGTCTGCACTGTCCTTGGGAAAGGAGCCGCATAAACAGGTAGGGGTGATGACATCAGTAGTAGTCTGCACTGTCCTTGGGAAAGGAGCCGCATAAACAGGTAGGGGTGATGACATCAGGGAGCCTAGGTGGTGTAATGATTAGTGTAGGTGCACTGACCTCTCGGGAAAGGAGCCGCATAGACAGGTAGGGGTGGAATAGGAGCCAGGTGTAGATTAGGTAGTGTCGCCTGCCTTCAAAGAGCCCATAACAGGTAGGGGTGGTGACATCAGGGAGCCTAGGTGGTGTAATGATTAGTGTAGTAGTCTGCACTGACCTTGGGAAAGGAGCCGCATAAACAGGTAGGGGTGATGACATCAGGGAGCCTAGGTGGTGTAATGGTTAGTGTAGTAGTCTGCACTGACCTTGGGAAAGGAGCCGCATAAACAGGTAGGCGTGGTGACATCAGGGAGCCTAGGTGGTGTAATGATTAGTGTAGTAGTCTGCACTGTCCTTGGGAAAGCAGCCACATGGACAGGTAGGCGTGGGTAGGGTGGTGACATCAGGGAGCCTAGGTGGTGTAATGATTAGTGTAGTAGTCTGCACTGACCTCTCAGGCAAGGAGCCGCATGGACAGGTAGGCGTGGATAGGGTGGTGACATCAGGGAGCCTAGGTGGTGTAATGTATAGTACACTGGCCCGGAGTGCAAGAGATGTGGGTTCGATTCCCACTCCAGGCGCAATATTTCTCATTTTCATCGCCCCCCCCCCCCCATGACAATAGACATTACTTAGCCTGGAGCCTGGAGCTGTTCTTATATATATATATCCACCTTAGATACCAGTGCATTTAAGCTGAATGGAGTACAAATGGCCTATTAATGTAAATGGTATATAGTGCCAGGTGCATGAATGTATTTATGTAGTTGCTGGTGATCCTTTACTTATAGTCAATAGTCATTGTGTATTAGGTAGATAGTGTGAAGGAGGCACTAGTGATAGTGTGTAAGGAGCCTAAAGAGCTCTACTCACTACCCCCTCCCCCCCAGCTGTTAGTCACGGATCACCACACACTCAGCTCAGGCAGGTGGAGGCCAAGCACACCCAGGTGGTGGGCAGATCACAGTAGCCATGGTGACCCAAGAATGCTTACTGTTCATTGGTGGAACTATAAACGCTTGTTGCTGATTGGAGATAATGGTCAGGCGGTATGCCATACCAGATCCATGTACCACTATATAATAATAAACCTGAGGGTACAAGCTCTCACTCTACTTTCATTCTTTATACTCTTCCTTTCTCTTCTTGCCTGTATTGATTTCCTATAGCCTGCCTACACAACCCACAGATGCCAGCCGTCGACTTTACAAAGTGTTAACACACTTATCCGTTTTGAGCAGGGTAAATAAATTCATCAACAAAATATGGCATCACAATCTAATGTATTTATCTCAGAAAATGGCAGAAACTCAATGAGTGGGAGTGAGTGTGTGTGTGAGTGTGTGTGTGAGTGTGACTGACTGAGTGAGTTGTGTGAGTGAGTGAGTGCGTGACTGAGTGAGAGTGAGTGAGTGTGTGAGTGAGTGAGTGAGTGTGTGTGTGAGTGAGTTGTGTGAGTGTGTGACTGAGTGAGAGTGAGTGAGTGTGAGTGAGTGAGTGTGTGACTGAGTTGTGTGAGTGAGAGTGAGTAAGTGTGTGGGTGAGTGAGTGAGAGTGTGTGTGAGTGAGTGAGTATGTGACTGAGTTGTGTGAGTGAGTGCGTGACTGAGTGAGAGTGAGTGAGTGTGTGAGTGAGTGAGTGAGTGTGAGTGTGTGACTGAGTGAGAGTGAGTGAGTGTGAGAGTGAGTGAGTGTGTGACTGAGTTGTGTGAGTGAGAGTGAGTAAGTGTGTGGGTGAGTGAGTGAGACAGTGTGTGAGTGAGTGAGTATGTGACTGAGTTGTGTGAGTGAGTGCGTGACTGAGTGAGAGTGTGTGAGTGAGTGTGTGAGTGAGTGTGTGAGTGAGTGTGTAAGTGAGAGTGTGTAAGTGAGAGTGTGGGTGAGTGAGTGTGTGGTTTGGGGGTTTTACGCCTTTTGGCAACTATAGACATAATGATGGTGAGATATTTATTTGTATTATTTTATAAACTCATCTATAGCATTCAGTAAATAAGTAAAAGATGAAACTCAAAACCGTCGGACTATCCAACGTTAAAACTGGGGGTGCCGAGTATGGTGGCTGAGTCGGTGTTATTTTGAGGCAGTGCTTTTCACAATTAATAGGCAATAATAATACAAAGTATTCGAATTTCCTGCCACTATCGGCTTTCTATTTGAGTTGAGTGTCATTTTACTCCACCGTGTTATCATTAGGTGTAGTGTTTGTTGAAAACTAGGTAGCCTTGAACGCCTGAACTGTAAACTTTTTTGTTTATGACACGAATTTGTTATGATGTATTATAAACAAATGAAATAGATAATTTACTGATGCACCTATTATCGAAAATACAATTTGTTACTTTTCATCTAAAGAATTTAATGGATTTATTTAAAAGTCAATCCATTTCTTGTTATAATATAAGTGAAAAAAGAGTGGTTGGTTTAAAAATAGACACATGGACTTGTCTCTAGTCATTTCTCAGCCTGAAGGTTGTCTCCTTTGTAGATATGGTATAAACTCATTCATTCACTCACCCACTCACTCAACCACTCACCCACTCACTCACCCGCTCAGTTACTCATTCACTCACTCATCCACTCACTGGCTGACTATATTCACTTATACATACACTCACTCATTTATACTTATAGATTCACTCACTCATGCATTCACTCATGCTTTCACTCACCATCCATAATTCCACATTCACTCATTCATTCACTCACTCGCTCACACAATCACTCATGCACTCACTCATTGAACCATCCACTCATTCATTCACTTGCTCCCTCGTACACTCATGCACTCACCCCCATGCCCCTTCATTCACATCTCTACCAGTAACCAACACCTGATTGGCTCATTCACGATCAGCGGGTACCTCGATATCATCATAGTGCATATCATCTTTTTCTATGGGAATTTGTTTCCCTTGACCACAAATATATGATTGTGAGCTTTCTAATTTAATTAGTGTCTATTGGCACATAATTGATTGTCTGCTTTTACATGTAAAAAGCGATGGTTTGAACAAAAAACTAAATTTCTCGCCGTGAATATGGCCTATGCTGCCGACACGGCGTAAAGCAACCACCAATCAATCAATCAATCTGTAAAGAGTCTCTGTGTGTGTGTGTGTGTGTGTGTGTGGAGGGGGGTGCCTGCCGCCTAGAGCTGCTCCTGTAGGAACAGGAAGTGGGGCGTGTGGGAGCTTGTTCCGGTGTGGACACTGTCCAGCCCCCACAGCCTGCTTGTAGCGTATGTCCAGAGGACCACCCTGCAGCCCCGCCTGTGTGGTATGGATTATTCCTTCAGCAGTCTCAGCACCCGCTCATCGAGACGCTACCAGTGTCAATAGTCTCACTGAGCGAAGCGCTGCTCTTTTCATTGAATCAATAGTAGTCAATGACCGCTGTTGGATCATTGAATTGATACTTATATAAAACAATACTTAGACGATGATAGCTTTTAAATAGTTAAATTAATACTTATATAAATTAATACTTACACAATGATCAATCAATCAATAGTTCCGTCCTCTAGTCGAGGGTTGGATGCAATGGTTCTCCACTTGTCCCGATGGTGTGCTGTTCTGATAGACTGAATAATTCAACCCTGTCCACTGTGAAATATTTCTAAACCATGATGTTCTTGGTATCCCTCTCCCTCTGCTGCCATTCACCTTCCCTTCCAACAATGTATGATATATTGAACTCTGACGAATGATGTGGCAACACAATGATAGCTTTTAAATAATTATATTAAATTAATACTTAGACAAAGAAAGCTGTTAAATAATTAAATTGATACCTTCTACATCCATTTACCACAACATTGTGATCCATACCCCATCACCCATTTACCAATATATATCACAATATTGTAATTAACACCTCCTATTCCGATTTACCAATATATACCACAACCTTGTAATTAATACCTCCTGCACCCATTTATCAATATGTGCCAAACATTGTAATTGATACCCCCTACACCCATTTACCAATATGTACCACAACATTGTAACCACAACATTGTAATTGATACCCACTACACCCATTTACCAATATGTACCACAGCACTGGAACCACAATATTGTAATTCATACCCCCTACACCCATTTACCAACATACCACAGCACTGTAACCACAACATTGTAATTCATACCCTACACCCATTTACCAATATGTACCACAATATTGTAACCACAACATTGTAATTCATAACACCATCACCCATTTACCAACATACCACAACATTGTAACCACAACATTGTAATTGATACCCTACACCCATTTACCAATATGTACCACAACATTGTAATTGATAACCCCTACACCCATTTACCATATGTACCACAATATTGTAACCACAACATTGTAATTCATAACCCCATCACCCATTTACCAACATACCACAACATTGTAATTGATGCCCCTACACCCATTTACCAATATGTACCACAACATTATAATTGATACCCTACACCCATTTACCAATATGTACCACAACATTGTAATTGATAACCCCTACACCCATTTACCAATATGTACCACAATATTGTAACCACAACATTGTAATTCATAACCCCATCACCCATTTACCAACATACCACAACATTGTAACCACAACATTGTAATTGATACCCTACACCCATTTACCAATATGTACCACAACATTGTAATTGATAACCCCTACACCCATTTACCAATATGTACCACAATATTGTAACCACAACATTGTAATTCATAACCCCATCACCCATTTACCAACATACCACAACATTGTAATTGATACCCTACACCCATTTACCAATATGTACCACAACATTGTAATTGATAACCCCTACACCCATTTACCAATATGTACCACAATATTGTAACCACAACATTGTAATTCATAACCCCATCACCCATTTACCAACATACCACAACATTGTAATTGATGCCCCTACACCCATTTACCAATATGTACCACAACATTATAATTGATACCCTACACCCATTTACCAATATGCACCACAGTATTAATACAAATATATGTGACTCCTTCACTAACCACGTCTGCCTTTTTTCAGTTCAACAGCACACTGAATGATTCTGTGAGCCTTAGCCAAGCAGTTGAGTATTTGCCTGTTACTGTCACTTGTGGGTCATCCGAGGTCATGTCGGGGTCATGTCTGTTCCATGCTGGAAGGATAGCGGGCCATGGTATCTGGCAATCTCCTCAAAACTGTCCGTTATGTGGGTCTATGATGGCTAAGCTGTCCGTTATGGGAGGTCGATGTTGAAATGCACGTTTTTTGGGAGTCTTCTGGTAGTGGCCCTTTTGCCCAAGTCTTAAAGGCCACCTAACAGCACTGGTTAAAAATAAGTGGGACACATGCTACAAGTAGTACAACCCTCCCTCCACTTCCCCCTGGTTATCCTGTCTCCTCGCATGCGCCCTGCTACAGTCCATTGATGGGAAATCCCTCCTGCTGGTATTTGCGTTATATGGGATATGTTTGTATCAAGGGAATAGTGAATTTAGTTGTACTCTGTAAGAGCAAAGGTTGAATAACAAAACAAACAATTCTCGCCGTGAATATGGCCTATGCTGCCGACACGCTGTACAAAACTCGCCAATCAATCAAAATCAAAAGTATTTAGTTTATTCCTTGTCAAGCTAAAAGAGCATGCTTTTTTATTATTTATTCTGTTACTCTGGGTACATAATTTATTATTAATTTGTTTAAATCCAGCATGATTTTTTAATTTTTGTTTCCCCCCTCTTGTTCCATAATTTATTATTAGTAATATTACTTTTTTTTAAGCAGCATGATATTTTCTTCATTTACATCACAATAAAAGATATATTGATGATTGGATTAAGATATTCCATAAACTGATGATGAAGGATGTGGCAAGCCTCCTCTAGGTTTGGAGTCTTACAATCTGGCGGGTCACAAAAGAACTACCGCTAAAGTTGAGATGAAAATATCAATTTTTCAAAACCAAAACAACTTGATTATACATATCTAACTTAAATACTGGTGCACATATTAAAGCTGCATAATCTGACGAAATCTCAAATTTTCAAAACCAAAAGTATCTAGATTTGATTTGACATATCTAACTTAGGTACTGATGCACTTATTAAGCATTTGTTTCTGCGTAGAAGGCAACACTGAGTCAATTTAACAGAACCTGTTACTGTAGAAGTCTATGTTGTCAGAGTTTTGGCAAGCTTGCCAAAACTAATTTTCCATGTTTGCACTCAAAATATCTCAAAAGTTTACAATTTAAAATAAAAATTACTTTGAACTAATGTAAAGTAGATACTAGTGGTCGATCTAATATATTTATCTCAGAAAAAATACAGAAATTCAAAACCATCGGACTATGCAACTTTAAACATTAGTCACCAAATAGAAGGGAATACTGAGGCAATTGAATAGAACCTGTTCCTGCAGAAGCCTATGGTGAATGAGTGAGTGAATGCATAAGTATGAATTAATGCGCGAATGTATGAGTTTTGACGTGCTTG
>JASIRB010001213.1:0-37642 GCA_030323885.1 Branchipolynoe longqiensis
ACTATATATATGTATTGTGTAGGTCATGTTATATATATTATGCATATACAATATATTACATGCATCCTTTTGTATATATCACATTAAAATGATGCGGGTCCATAGAATATATAGGTATAATTACAAAATATATGTACAATATATATGTATGAAAATCATTTGAAAGCAAGAAAGGACACTTCAATCATATGCATTTTGTTCATTAAATATATATAATATATACATTATATATTATATCATACATATGTATTATTAATACTATAATAATATTATATGTAATATGTTTATTATATAATATATATATGTCATAATATATCATTTTAATATTATGCTAATTGTACCCTACGCTTAGTAAATATATTTATTATATATATAAAACAACAACAAACAAACAAACAAACAAACATATTATATAATACATATTATGCACATAACATACATTATATAGTATGTATATCATAATATATTATGCAGCATTCGAAATAAGAACTTGTCTGGTAAATTCAGACGGAGAAGTGAAAATTACACTAGACTTGTTCGATGGACAAGTGGCATTCTTTGCTTATTTCTCCATCACTGCGTGAATCTCAACTTATAACATAATATGTATTGAGAGTAATTTCTATTGCAATTATATATACATATAAATTAGCAGCGTTCGAATTAAGAGCTTGTCCACTTGTCCGGGACAAGTGAAAATTAAGACGGACAAGTGAAAATGACACCAGACTTGTCCGATGAACAAGTGAACATTTGTTGTCATTTCTATCAATTTTATGATATACATGTACAAATATATAAATATAAATATATATAAAGATGGGTTGTTTAACACACACTTCACCATCAGCCTTCTCAGAAGTAAAGTTAATATGATTGGCCTTCAGGTAAAGCTTCGCATAGCTGACGGGGAAATGGTGAGCAGACGACTGACTGTAGCGGGTTTCACTGTTATCCACGCTCTCCTTGGATCAGCCAATCGGTGACGTCCTTGCTGACGTTGCCATAGAAAAACGGCGCAGCTGTATCGCCTGCTGTGAATGGCTGGGGTCAGATGGCGTCGCGTGTGCAGTCAGTCAGTTGTTGGAGCTGCTCTGAAGTGTGGTCTCTGGGGTGTGGTCTCTGAGGTGAGGGATCTCTCCCCAGGAGTGGTCTCTGAGGAATGTGATCTCTGAGGAGTGGTCTCTGGGGAGTGGTCTCTGAGGAGTGAGGTCTCTGAGGAGTGTTCTCTGAGGTGTGTGGTCTCTGAGGAGTGGTCTGAGGAGGGTGGTCTCTGAGGAGTCTGTTCTCTGAGGAGTCTGGTCTCTAATGTGTGGTCTCTGAGGAGTGTAGTCTCTGAGGAGTGTTGTATCTGAGGAGTGTGGTCTCTGAAGAGTGGTCTTTGAGGAGTGATCTCTGAGGAGTGGTCACTGAGGAGTGTAGTCTCTAAGGAATGTGGTCTCTAAGGAGTGTGGTCTCTGAGGAGTGGTCTCTGAGGAGTGGTCTCTGAGGAGTGGTCACTGAGGAGTGTAGTCTCTAAGGAGTGTGGTCTCTAAGGAGTGTGGTCTGTGAGGAGTGTGGGCTCTGAGGAGTGGTCTCTGAGGAGTGGTCTGTGAGGAGTGTGATCTCTGGGGAGTGTGATCTCTGGGGAGTGTGGTCTCTGGGGAGTGTGGTCTCTGGGGAGTGTGGTCTCCAGGGAATGTGGTCTCTGAGGAGTGTGGTCTCTGAAGAGTGGTCTCTGAGGAGTGGTCTCATTAAGTTAAGCGCTCCTGGTGGCCAACCTTCTGGTTGGTGGCCACTTTGCAAAGTGCTTTATAATACCAGCCTCAGTGAGTTTGGTCAGTCACGTGACGCCCGAGTAGCTCGGCACATCAGAATAGTGGTTCATTTGATGGATTGAGCTTTATGCCCCACAAGCATCGTGGAGGAGAAATTTACCATTTTAGACAAATTCCTTACTTTTTTTTCTTAGTCATTTCTTCTACCGTCACCTTCACCGGAAGTCAGGTTTCTGTGAGTGTTTATTTTGGGTGTGACTGTGAGACGACACTCACTCATCGCTGAACATCTGGGTTTCATATGAGAAAAGTTTCTTTTGTTGAGAGTACACACTCGCGGTCGCTTTACACTGCTGCCACACTGAGGCAGCATGAACTGATATCACACTCAGTCACCTTATCCTGACACCCAGTCAACCAGCCCTTGCCCTAACCTTGTAATGCCGAGCAACAGTCCTTGCCCTATTTTATTATCTAATTCTGTTCTCGTCTTATGTTGTCTTTAACCTGTAGTTATTAACTACACACTACAGTTATATATAGACAACACACACCAGACGGGTTGACCAAAGCGGTAGAGCACAGGCTTCCCGTGCGGAAAGTAGGGGGTTCGAATCCCAGCCAAGTGAAACCAATAACTTATCAAATTGATATTTGTCGTTACCTAACCTGGCGCTCGGCATCAATAGGATAGGACAAGAACTGGTTAGCACAGTGTCAGAATAATATGACTGTGTGGGATATCGGGTCACGGTGCTGGTGGCCTGGTCCCCCGGTGGGGCAGCACTATGAAGTCACCATGAGTGTGCACTGTCACAAGTCGGTACCCATCCTGATATGACCTTAGTCTGTTAGAGGAGTATATGTAGGTCATGTACCTGACTTCAAATGGCCTTGTGTGATTGTCGTAAGAACCAAGCGCCTGTCCATATCACAACAGAGCTGTTCCCAGATTTGCGATTCTTTTATCGGACATTGGGATCTGATCAGAAATGCTGGGGTGAGTAGATCTGTTCACAATTGCTCAGATCTGTTCTGATCTGCTCAGAGCTGTTCAGATCTGCTCAGAGCTGCTCAGATGTGCCCCTCTCTGCCTCACTCCATTATCGAGCTTCCCTGGTCCCCCCCCCCCCCCCCCCCCCCCCCCCCCCCCAGCGACTGTGATAAAAGCTAGGCGTATCATGAAGGGCTGAGGGGTGTGATGCCCTCGCTCGCCCCCCTTCGCCTGGCCGCCAAGCTAGATGCCATCATCACAGGAGCATAGACACCTGTACACACATAACATAGTGCACAAAACCAGAACACCCATTTGGTTCAAAATTGCTGCGAACCAAAAAAAGACTGGCTATCAATTTCGCAGCAAACTCTGGCTGGATCGAATTGGCCCCCTCCTTTATTAAAGTAAAAAATCTGTGCTAGTCAGGCAGGTAGTGGGGATGAGCACGGTCACGTGACATCGCCCGCCATTAAAGTAGCATAGTTTAGAGCAGTGGAGCAGGTATCCAAGGCGCTCAGGGCCTGGATAACAAGCAGTAGTGAGTTCAACCTTAGCAGATAGCCAGCACCCGGCAAGTAGAGAACCAATAAGGTTACTGAGTAGAATATACAATAAACACTTTGCAAGTGAATAGTAATGGTAACTTACCGCCGGACCTGAATTAGCCAGGAAGTGGCAATACTACTATTAAAACATCAATAGACTACGGGAATCTGTAACAGATGAACAATCAGTGTTTTGGCTACATCCTAAATAATATTTGCATAACAAGTTATACCTCAGATAAATATTGTTGGACAAATATGTGAATCAGAGTAGACAGACCGGGAAGGTCGGCATGGCGGGAATGACTGACGTGGTCTGCGGGACTGTGGTTCATCGGGTGTCAATCACCAGAGGTTAGATGTAACAGGCTCTCTGATTGGTCGTGTTGATGTGACAGACAGCCGCGGTGCTGCCCTCTGTCGGAACAAGCTGGTGGCCGCCTGCAGCGGTGTGGGCGCCGTCATGTCGACGGATACCGGGATGTGGGCAGCAGTTATACACGCATAGTCTCTTTACCCGTATTATATATAAAGACAATAAACCTCTCTAAATCGTCTGACCATGGGACCTACTTTAAATGGTCCATTTAGGGAGGTTGTTGGTTGAGGAAGTTTTTTTCACTTGTTACAATGGTATTGTATGGGCGATCGTTTGGGACCCAATTAGAGCGATCGATATAGGGGAGTGGTCGATCTGTGGAGGTGGTCGGTTAGAGAGGTTTTACTGTAATTGCTTTGTTGGCGTTGGTTTGGTATAATTTCATGGGACACCGATAATTAATTGTAATTATTTATAATTATTCCAGCCGTGTGCCACACACCGAGGAGATGCGTCATCAGATGAAAGCATAAACCTGTTCTATAGCAAAATAGTGTAGTGGTCTGCACTGACCGCGGGAAAGGAGCCGCATGGACAGGTAGGCGTGGGTAGTGTGGTGACATCAGGGAGCCTAGGTGGTGTAATGGTTAGTGTAGTAGTCTGCACTGACCTCGGGAAAGCAGCTGCATAGACAGGTAGGCGTGGGTAGGGTGGTGACATCAGGGAGCCTAGGTGGTGTAATGGTTAGTGAAGTAGTGCACACTGACCTCTTCTCAGGCAAGGGGCCGCATGGACAGGTAGGCGTGGGTAGGGTGGTGACATCAGGGAGCCTAGGTGGTGTAATGATTAGTGTAGTAGTGCGCACTGACCTCGGGAAAGAAGCCGCATGGACAGGTAGCAGGGTGGGAATCAGGGAGCCTAGGTGGTGTAATGGTTAGTGTCGTAGTGCGCACTGACCTCGGGAAAGAAGCCGCATGGACAGGTAGGCGTGGGTAGGGTGGTGACATCAGGGAGCCTAGGTGGTGTAATGGTTAGTGTCGTAGTGCGCACTGACCTCGGGAAAGAAGCCGCATGGACAGGTAGGCGTGGGTAGGGTGGTGACATCAGGGAGCCTAGGTGGTGTAATGATTAGTGTAGTAGTGCGCACTGACCTCGGGAAAGGAGCCGCATAGACAGGTAGGTGTGGGTAGGGTGGTGATATCAGGGAGCCTAGGTGGTGTAATGTATAGTACACTGGCCCGGAGTGCAAGAGATGTGGGTTCGATTCCCACTCCAGGCGCAATATTTCTCATTTTCATCGCCCCCCCCCCCATGACAATACTTAACCTGGAGCTGTTCTTATATATATATCCACCTTAGATACTGGTGCATTTAAGCTGTTATTGACACAAAGCTTTTGATCCACAGAAAGACACATCACAGAGACTTGTGTCGTAGATAGGGGATAGTTAGCCGCTTTAGAAGAAGCTGTGACTGCTAAAGTGTATAAAAGTGACTTCATACTAAAGCAACGTAGATTGTAATGATTGATGCCCGGCGGTGAAAACAAGTTGTAAAATATTCTGATAAAACGCATTGGTGGGGAATGCAAATGGTCTATAATGGAGTACAAATGGTCTATTAATGTAAATGGTATATAGTGCCAGGTGCATGAATGTATTTATGTAGTTGCTGGTGATCCTTTACTTATAGTCAATAGTCATTGTGTATTAGGTAGATAGTGTGAAGGAGGCACTAGTGATAGTGTGTAAGGAGCCTAAAGAGCTCTACTCACTACCCCCTCCCCCCCAACTGTTAGTCACGGATCACCACACACTCAGCTCAGGCAGGTGGAGGCCAAGCAGGTGGTGGGCAGATCACAGTAGCCATGGTGACCCAAGAATGCTTACTGTTCATTGGTGGAACTATAAACGCTTGTTGCTGATTGGAGATAATGGTCAGGCGGTATGCCATACCAGATCCATGTACCACTATATAATAATAAACCTGAGGGTGCAAGCTCTCACTCTACTTTCATTCTTTATACTCTTCCTTTCTCTTCTTGCCTGTATTGATTTCCTATAGCCTGCCTCCACAAACCACAGATTCCAGCCGTCGACTTTACAAAGTGTTAACACACTTATCCGTTTTGAGCAGGGTAAATAAATTCATCAACAAAATATGGCATCACAATCTAATGTATTTATCTCAGAAAATGGCAGAAACTCAATGAGTGTGAGTGAGTGTGTGAGTGAGTGTGTGGAGGAGTGATATTGCTATTGTGTGTGATGAGAGTGAAGTGAGTGAGTGTGTGAGTGAGTTGATGTGTGTGTGATGTGTTGATGGTGATGAGTGAGAGTGAGTGAGTGTGTGAGTGAGTGTGTGAGTGAGTGAGTGAGAGTGAGTAAGTGTGTGGGTGAGTGAGAGTGTGTGTGAGTGAGTGAGTATGTGACTGAGTTGTGTGAGTGAGTGCGTGACTGAGTGAGAGTGAGTGAGTGTGTGAGTGTGTGGGTGAGTGTGTGTGTGAGTGTGACTGACTGAGTGAGTGAGTTAGTTGTGTGAGTGTGTGTGTGAGTGTGAGTGTGTGACTGAGTTGTGTGAGTGAGTGTGAGTGAGTGTGTGAGTGAGTGTGAGTGAGTGTGTGAGTGAGTGTGTGACAGAGTGTGTGAGTGAGTGTGTGACTGAGTTGTGTGAGTGAGTGTGTGAGTGAGTGTGTGAGTGAGTGAGTGAGTGTGTAAGTGAGTGTGTGGGTGAGTGAGTGTGGTTTGGGGGTTTTACGCCTTTTGGCAACTATAGACATAATGATGGTGAGATATTTATTTGTATTATTTTATAAACTCATCTATAGCATTCAGTAAATAAGTAAAAGATGAAACTCAAAACCGTCGGACTATCCAACGTTAAAACTGGGGGTGCCGAGTATGGTGGCTGAGTCGGTGTTATTTTGAGGCAGTGCTTTTCACAATTAATAGGCAATAATAATACAAAGTATTCGAATTTCCTGCCACTATCGGCTTTCTATTTGAGTTGAGTGTCATTTTACTCCGCCGCGTTATCATTAGGTGTAGTGTTTGTTGAAAACTAGGTAGCCTTGAACGCCTGAACTGTAAACTTTTTTGTTTATGACACGAATTTGTTATGATGTATTATAAACAAATGAAATAGATAATTTACTGATGCACCTATTATCGAAAATACAATTTGTTACTTTTCATCTAAAGAATTTAATGGATTTATTTAAAAGTCAATCCATTTCTTGTTATAATATAAGTGAAAAAAGAGTGGTTGGTTTAAAAATAGACACATGGACTTGTCTCTAGTCATTTCTCAGCCTGAAGGTTGTCTCCTTTGTAGATATGGTATAAACTCATTCATTCACTCACCCACTCACTCAACCACTCACCCACTCACTCACCCGCTCAGTTACTCATTCACTCACTCATCCACTCACTGGCTGACTATATTCACTTATACATACACTCACTCATTTATACTTATAGATTCACTCACTCATGCATTCACTCATGCTTTCACTCACCATCCATAATTCCACATTCACTCATTCATTCACTCACTCGCTCACACAATCACTCATGCACTCACTCATTGAACCATCCACTCATTCATTCACTTGCTCCCTCGTACACTCATGCACTCACCCCCATGCCCCTTCATTCACATCTCTACCAATAACCAACACCTGATTGGCTCATTCACGATCAGCGGGTACCTCGATATCATCATAGTGCATATCATCTTTTTCTATGGGAATTTGTTTCCCTTGACCACAAATATATGATTGTGAGCTTTCTAATTTAATTAGTGTCTATTGGCACATAATTGATTGTCTGCTTTTACATGTAAAAAGCGATGGTTTGAACAAAAAACTAAATTTCTCGCCGTGAATATGGCCTATGCTGCCGACACGGCGTAAAGCAACCACCAATCAATCAATCAATCTGTAAAGAGTCTCTGTGTGTGTGTGTGTGTGTGTGTGTGGAGGGGGGTGCCTGCCGCCTAGAGCTGCTCCTGTAGGAACAGGAAGTGGGGCGTGTGGGAGCTTGTTCCGGTGTGGACACTGTCCAGCCCCCACAGCCTGCTTGTAGCGTATGTCCAGAGGACCACCCTGCAGCCCCGCCTGTGTGGTATGGATTATTCCTTCAGCAGTCTCAGCACCCGCTCATCGAGACGCTACCAGTGTCAATAGTCTCACTGAGCGAAGCGCTGCTCTTTTCATTGAATCAATAGTAGTCAATGACCGCTGTTGGATCATTGAATTGATACTTATATAAAACAATACTTAGACGATGATAGCTTTTAAATAGTTAAATTAATACTTATATAAATTAATACTTACACAATGATCAATCAATCAATAGTTCCGTCCTCTAGTCGAGGGTTGGATGCAATGGTTCTCCACTTGTCCCGATGGTGTGCTGTTCTGATAGACTGAATAATTCAACCCTGTCCACTGTGAAATATTTCTAAACCATGATGTTCTTGGTATCCCTCTCCCTCTGCTGCCATTCACCTTCCCTTCCAACAATGTATGATATATTGAACTCTGACGAATGATGTGGCAACACAATGATAGCTTTTAAATAATTATATTAAATTAATACTTAGACAAAGAAAGCTGTTAAATAATTAAATTGATACCTTCTACATCCATTTACCACAACATTGTGATCCATACCCCATCACCCATTTACCAATATATATCACAATATTGTAATTAACACCTCCTATTCCGATTTACCAATATATACCACAACCTTGTAATTAATACCTCCTGCACCCATTTATCAATATGTGCCAAACATTGTAATTGATACCCCCTACACCCATTTACCAATATGTACCACAACATTGTAACCACAACATTGTAATTGATACCCACTACACCCATTTACCAACATACCACAACATTGTAACCACACCATTGTAATTCATACCCCATCACCCATTTACCAACATACCACACCATTGTAACCACAATATTGTAATTCATACCCTACACCCATTTACCAATATGTACCACAACATTGTAATTGATAGCCCCTACACCCATTTACCAATATGTACCACAATATTGTAACCACAACATTGTAATTCATAACACCATCACCCATTTACCAACATACCACAACATTGTAACCACAATATTGTAATTCATACCCTACACCCATTTACCAATATGTACCACAACATTGTAATTGATAACCCCTACACCCATTTACCAATATGTACCACAATATTGTAACCACAACATTGTAATTCATAACACCATCACCCATTTACCAACATACCACAACATTGTAACCACAACATTGTAATTGATACCCTACACCCATTTACCAATATGTACCACAACATTGTAATTGGTAACCCCTACACCCATTTACCAATATGTACCACAATATTGTAACCACAACATTGTAATTCATAACCCCATCACCCATTTACCAACATACCACAACATTGTAATTGATGCCCCTACACCCATTTACCAATATGTACCACAGTATTAATACAAATATATGTGACTCCTTCACTAACCACGTCTGCCTTTTTTCAGTTCAACAGCACACTGAATGATTCTGTGAGCCTTAGCCAAGCAGTTGAGTATTTGCCTGTTACTGTCACTTGTGGGTCATCCGAGGTCATGTCGGGGTCATGTCTGTTCCATGCTGGAAGGATAGCGGGCCATGGTATCTGGCAATATCCTCAAAACTGTCCGTTATGTGGGTCTATGATGGCTAAGCTGTCCGTTATGGGGGGTCGATGTTGAAATGCACGTTTTTTGGGAGTCTTCTGGCAGGGGCCCTTTTGTCCAAGTCTTAAAGGCCACCTAACAGCACTGGTTAAAAATAAGTGGGACACATGCTACAAGTAGTACAACCCTCCCTCCACTTCCCCCTGGTTATCCTGTCTCCTCGCATGCGCCCTGCTACAGTCCATTGATGGGAAATCCCTCCTGCTGGTATTTGCGTTATATGGGATATGTTTGTATCAAGGGAATAGTGAATTTAGTTGTACTCTGTAAGTGCAATGTTTGAATAACAAAACAAACAATTCTCGCCGTGAATATGGCCTATGCTGCCGACACGCTGTACAAAACTCGCCAATCAATCAAAATCAAAAGTATTTAGTTTATTCCTTGTCAAGCTAAAAGAGCATGCTTTTTTATTATTTATTCTGTTACTCTGGGTACATAATTTATTATTAATTTGTTTAAATCCAGCATGATTTTTAAATTTTTGTTTCCCCCCCCCTCCTGGTTCCATAATTTATTATTAGTAATATTACCTTTTTTTTTTAAACAGCATGATATTTTCTTCATTTACATCACAATAAAAGATATATTGATGAATTGGATTAAAGTTGCATAGTCCGATGGGTTGTGAGTTTTCCCAAACTTGTTGAGATAAATATAGTAAATTGATCTGGTCAATCCATACTAAATTTGCATTAGTACTTATCAGTTAACCTATAGTAGAAGTGGTATTCTGTACCTTACATTAGCCTAAAGTAACTTTAATAGATGAAAGAATAATAGATGAAAGAATTATGACACTCAAACAATCAATGCTTCGGCAAGCTTCCCGCCACTAGACTAACCTATCTCGGCGCTGGCCAATGCACTAGGCTGTGACACCATTCCCAATCTCGCCATGGTCACGTGGTCTACTGACCTTTTTATCAGCCAATCGACTACCACTGCTGGCACTTACATTCAGAATATAACAACTTTCACTATTATCTCTGCTTTTTATTCCTTTCAGAGAAAATTGCTTTTAGGTTAAATAAAATACTTCAGATCTTCCTCTTCAATCGCGCATTAAGAGCTTTTTAATCGACCCAATGACAGCTTTTAAATTTAATTTGCAAAAATAAATGCTCTCCATAGACATAGCATTGCTGCAGCACAAATTTCCCTTCGCGAGTCACGGTGACATCAGCCCCACATTGAGAATACTGGCATGGAGTAAACGCTCTGATTCCTACGCTTTCAGTTTAATATCAGTGACACTTTATATGGTTAACTGTCAAGTGAGTGAGATAACAACTTATAATCTAGCTAATGAGAAGAGAAACAGATAACAGAAGCTCTGCTGAACATAAACAAAGCAAACATACCTGACCTATTTCTGGAGAGCGTTCAGGCTGGTCACATGTGAAACTAGGCCATGACCACCAAGAATCTCAGAGAGGTCACGAGATTGACCTGCATCTTAGAAAGTGAGTGCTGAGGAACATGTGTGGTGTGAATGTAGATTCTTGTCAAATCGGATTTATTCCATAAATACAGCACCAATTTATTAGTGTGGGCACCAGTATCTAAGTTAGATATGTAGGATCAAATCTAGGTAAGTGTTTTAGTTTTGAAAATATATTTATACCATCGGACCATGCAACTTTAAGATATTCCATAAACTGATGATGAAGGATGTGGCAAGCATCCTCTAGTTTTGGAGTCTTACAATCTGGCTGGTCACAGAAGAACTACTGCTAAAGTTGAGATGAAAATAGAAATTTTTCAAAACCAAAACAATTTGATTATACATATCTAACTTAGATACTGGTGTGCTTGTTAAAGCTGCATAATCTGACGAAATCTCAAATTTTCAAAGCCAAACCAATTATCTAGATTTGATTTTACATATCTAACTTAGATACTGATGCACTTATTAAGCATTTGTTTCTGCGTAGAAGGCAACACTGAGTCAATTTAACAGAACCTGTTACTGCAGAAGTCTATGTTGTCAGAGTTTTGGCAAGCTTGCCAAAACTAATTTTCCATGTTTGCACTCAAAATATCTCAAAAGTTTACAATTTAAAATAAAAATTACTTTGAACTAATGTAAAGTAGATACTAGTGCTCGATCTAATATATTTATCTCAGAAAAAATACAGAAATTAAAAACCATCAGACTATGCAACTTTAAACATTAGTCACCAAATAGAAGGGAATACTGAGGCAATTGAATAGAACCTGTTCCTGCAGAAGCCTATGGTGAATGAGTGAGTGAATGCATAAGTATGAATTAATGCGCGAATGTATGAGTTTTGACGTGCTTGCCAAAGTTAAATTGCCATGTTTGCACTTCAAATATCTCAAAAGTTAGCCATTTAAAATAAAAGTTACTTCAAGCGAAAATAAGGTAGATTATAACGATCAACCTAATATATTTATCTCAGAAAATGATAGAAACTCAGAACCATCAGACTGAATGAATTCAATAAAATAATGAAGAATGAAGGGTGGTAGTGACCTGCGTTCAAGTGGAGACATACGGTATGACCGTGAATTACCATTCGCCGGTGGCGCCACCAGTGGAGACATATGGTATGACCGTGAATTACCATTCGCCGGTGGCACCACCAGTGGAGACATATGGTATGACCGTGAATTACCATTCGCCAGTGGCGCCACCAGTGGAGACATATGGTATGACCGTGAATTACCATTCGCCAGTGGCGCCACCAGTGGAGACCTACGGTATGACCGTGAATTACCATTCGCCAGTGGCGCCACCAGTGGAGACATTTGGTATGACCATGAATTACCATTCGCCGGTGGCGCCACCAGTGGAGACATACGGTATGACCTTTTATACCGATTTTGAGTAATACCCACTCACTAAACTGAGAGGGGAATGGTGCCTTTTTTGCATTCCCATAATGCATTACAATGCACGTGTGTATATATATATATATATACAGTGAGCATTCATATGTACAGCAAAACCTCTCTAAATCGACCGACCATGGGACCGAATTTAAATGGTCCATTTAGGGAGGTGGTCGGTTAGAGAGGTTTTACTGTATATATATCTAACCGACAACCTCCACAGATCCACCACATCCCTATATCGATTGCTTTATTTGGATCCCAAACGATCGCCCATGCAATACCATTGTAGCAAAAAAAATTCCCTAAGCCGACCACCTCCCTAAATGGACCATTTAAATTCGGTCCCATGGTCGGTCGATTTAGAGAGGTTTTGCTGTACATATGAATGCTCACTGTGCGGCGCGGTGACAGGTAAGCACACCTGGACACGGGGCGTCAGGTGGGGGGTGACGCTTGTTAGGATGGCATGTGGGTGCTGACAGGTGGGGGAAGGGGGGGGGGGACGTTACACACGGTATCCGGTTTGGCGACAGGACGCGAGGTGAGTAGTCAAAGTAAGCGTCGCCATGGCAACGACATGGCGACGGCGCGTAAGGTCACGTGACTGTGCGTCGCGCGTCACGTGACGACAGGGGGAGGGGGGTGGTGATGAAGGGGTGGGGGGTGGGGGGGTCACGCTGTATGTTGAATGCTGGGATGCCGTTGGAAACATTGGTTAAGGAGGGAAGCTTATTATTATGTTATTTATTACCCAATATCAGCTGGTTGGTGTCCTACCATGTCTTTGGTGATTTGTTATCGATATTACACGCATGCGCGTACCGACTGGTATTGCTGAATAAGGCATATATTATTTTAATGATGTTTTATCAGGTTTGGTTGCATGGGCATTTCATATTGGGCCTTGATTTTAATATGATGTTCAAAGTGATGGCTAGTTAGCTATTCCTGTAGCTTTTCACTTCATGACTGTCTCGTGAAGATATCTACTAAACTACTCTATTGTCTATTGAACAACTGTTATAGACATATTCACACAAAGTCCCACTATAAACAGCAACATGTATTCTTCACACACTCACCTTCTGCTGCTTTTGGGCAGGATGGCCGAATGAGTGAGAGCGTCCATCTCCCGTGTTGGTAGACCGTGGGGTCGTGGGTTTGAACCCTGGTCGAGTCAAACCAATGACTTAAAAATGTATACTTGTCACTTCCTAGCCAAGCGCTCACCATTATTAGGATAGGACAAGGACTGGTTGGCTCAGTGTCAGGATAATGTGACTGAGTGGGATATCGGGTCATGGTGCTGGCGGCCTGGTCTCCCAGTGGGGCAGCACTATACAGTCGCCATGAGTGCGCACTGTCACAAGTCGGTACCCGTCCTGATGTGCACCTAGATGTTGCTAGGAAGTAAAACAACAACAAACAACAATAGCTTTTGGAGCGTAGAAGTAGATTAGAATTTGTGTAGATTTAAGTTGCAGAGTCCGATGGTTTTGAGTTTCTGCCATTTTCTGAGATACGTTACATTGTTATGACCTACTTCACTTTAGTTTCTCGTAACTTTTATTTTAACTTGCTAACTTTTGGAGATACATGCCAAGTTAATTTTGGCATGCGCGTAAACATTCTTAGCACCATAGGCTTCAGCAGTAACAGGTGCTATTAAGTTCACTTGGTATATCCTATACAGCAGTGCATTCTAACTAAGTGCACTAATATCTGTGTCGGAGAGGGAGGATCTGATATAGGTAAGTGACTTGGTTTTGACAATTTGATGCCTTCATTGGACTCTGCAGAGGGAGCGGGTTGTAGCTCAGGCAGCACAGTGTCCACCGGTGAAGCTGTCGGGTCATCGGATTGATCCTTCTCAGTGGACCCATTTGCAGTTTGGGCTATTTTCCGTTTCAACCAGTGGTCCAGAACTGGTTCATCAAAGGCTGTGGTGTGTGCTGTCCTGTCTGTGGGAAAGTGCATTTAAAAGACCCCTAGCTGCTTATCGGAAAGAGTAGCCTATGTGGCAGCAGTGGGTTTCCTCCAAAGAAATATGTCAGAATGACCGTCTGCTTGACAACCAATAGCCGATGATATGAAAATCAATGTGTTCTAAAGGTGTCATTAAATAAAACAAGCTTTACTTTTTGCAATTAAATCTAGATAATTGTTTAGGTTTGGAAAATTTGATATTTTCATCAGACTATGCAGCTTTAACAAGCTTACTGAACAAAAACAGTAGCACAATTGGATATGTATATATATCCATTTCGCTGTACAGTTGATTGTAAGTAGGTCACGTGACCCCACAGGACGCTGACAAGTGGCGAGTGCCTCCAAGGGTAGGGGGACGCAGCCCGTCGTGATTGTGCTTCAATCACCACCTGGTGTCGGACTAGCATCAGCCCGGCGCACAGCCCACTTAGAATGCGCGCGCACATGCGCATAACACGCGCGCAGTCCACATACAACGCGCGCGCACATGCGCACACCGCACCTTATGTCTGACCACCACGCCATGCTGCACATACTCCCGACAGCTAGCACATGCACTCACTCACACATCGGTACTAGTCGTCCTATACAGTAAAACCTCTCTAACCGACCACCTCCACAGATCGACCACTCCCCTATATCGATCGCTTTATTAAGGTCCCAAACGATCGCCCATACAATACCATCGTAACGGATGAAAAACTCCCTAAACCGACCTTATGGCTAGGGCTACTTTAACCGTCGGACTATTCCGTCGGGCTATATATGTTGGTTCTTGGAGCTTTACGTTCTGGCAACATCTAAGATCACATCAGGATAGGTACCGACTTGTGACAGTGCACACTCATGGCAACTTAATAATGCTGCCCCACTAGGAGACCAGGCTACCAGCACCATGACCTGATATCCCACTCAGTCACATTAGCCTGACACTGACCCAACCAGTCCTTGTCCTGTCCTAATAATGTTCACTTGTTTTCAGCGCCGAGCAACACTAGTATACTTGGTCTTCCTCATTGCACTGCGCCTTGCCCTATCCTAGTAATGCTGCACGCCAAACTAGGTGTTCTCTGTTGCGGAGTGGTTAGAGTATCTGACATTGTTCTAGGTCAGACTCCTAATCTGAAGGTCAGTGGTTCGATTCCCTGTGCCCCCCACCTCTGCCAATTTGGATTTCCACCGCTGTGTATAACTTACAGCGTCATCAAAGGCCAGTTGCTCTCATACCATGTCTATGTGGTGTGGGAGGTTAAAAATCCCTTGGGTAGGTAAAAGTGTAGCTCGGGCTTTCTATCGACAAACTGTCTAATGGTGAAAAAAGTCTATTCAGACTTATCCATGATAGGCAGTATAAATCTTCAAGAAAAAAATAAGGAAAAAAAATGTAAAGCCAAGAATAACCTTTCAAATTATGGGTTTAACTCGACCTTTCTCTATAGGAATAGTCACCACATCGTCCCGCAATGAATCTGTGAAAATGCTCTCATTATTCTCACATATTTTTTAACTGTGTTCAGACACTTTCTCTTGACCCCTGTAACTTAGATAAAATATTCATCTCCAAATAGGTCAGAACGCTGACCGTATTTAAATCCGTGGTAAGAGTCCACTGTAAGCAAGCTTTGGAAGTAACTGGTTCCAGGGAGCAGTGTTTGCCTATGGAGGTGTAGAGTCGTTGAACAGAAGAGAATGCCACTGGATTCTCTCCATGCAGCTTGTAACGTCTGTTGAAGTTGCATAATCCAAAAGTAAAGCTTGTTTTATTTAATGACGCCTCTAGAGCGCATTGATCATCGGCTATTGGAAGTCAAACATATGCTCATTCTGACATATTTCTTTGGAGGAAACCCACTGCCGCCACATTGGCTACTCTTTCCGATAAGCAGCAAGGGATCTTTTATATGCACTTTCCCACAGACAGGACAGCACATACAACAGCTTTTGACGAACCAGTATCCTAGTAATGCCGAGCACCAGGATATATAGCAACAAATATAGATTCTGTAAGTGATAGGGTTTGACTCGGTCAGGATCGAGATGCGCGAGAATCCTGCGCTGTTACCGATTTGTCTGCCGCGTCCGCTCTGTTTGAGGAAGCGAATTGTGCCATGAAGGCCTGCAAGTCGCCCATAATGCGGCCATGTTGGAAATATAAACAGTCACGTGACTTTTTCACATGGCGAATTGTCCTATCATTTAGGAGGATTGAGAAATCTTCAGCGAATTTCCGATTTACTCTTGGTCATATGGGTTAAATTTACTGACGTCTGATGTGTGCTATTTTTGTTTGTTTGTTTGTTTGTTGGAAAGGGAAGTTTGTTTTATTTAACGACGCCTCTAGAGCACATTGGTTTTTATCATCGGGTGTTGGACATAACAAATATGGTCATTCGGAGCATCATTCTGTCGAATAATTTGAGTGAAAATCGGTATATTATAGTTGAGCTCGACAGTCAAGATGCTTTCGACTAGCCCAGTTCATGTCGGTCGATTAATCATAATGGAAGTCAAATAATTTCCCGCCAAGCCGCCATCTTGTTTACAGTCGTAACGTTATTTTAGTGGTTGAAAGTTATTCCAATTTTCTATTCAACACACATGTATAGAACGACTGACTCGGTTATGATCAAATTAGTCGACACACATATATGAGATCACGTCCCGCTTAGAGTTAATGAAAGCATGATATCGAGCACTTCCCGCCGTCCGTCGTCGTATTTAATATGGCGTTAATGGAAATCGACACACTGACGGAAATTCGACTAGGTCGATCGACGGAAATGTATGTGACAATGTTTTTAGCTCTTGACACTCCTTTGCGTTCGTCCTGCAGTGAGTTTGTCCTCCATTATCCAACACAGGTAGCAGGTTGACTGTGTTACAGCTAAAAATAAGTTGGTGCTGCGAGTGCAAATCAAAGCGGGAATGAGCCAAGCGGCAATGAAATGGCAGTCCCGGGGCAAAAGAGTGGCCCAGGGTGAATGTACAGTGAAGAATAAATAAGAAATTAATAACAAATAATTAATTAAAGAGAGAAGGGGGAAACTCCGCCTCCTTATATATATATATAATAAATTATATTCTACAACAAATATGGTCATTCTGACATTTATTTAGAGGAAACCCGTAGGTTTGTTTGTTGGAGACGCGGACAGAACGAAGAGTGTTGTTGTGGGGATAGGGGTGGGTGGGTGGGTGGGGGGTATATTGTGGGGTGAGCGCACACACCCCTGGGCACAGGCAGCGTATGTTTGCCTTGGCAACCACGTATGACATGCACCCAGGCAGGTCAGCTCTGGAGAGGGTGGAGGGGGTGCCAGCCCCTGTGTGTGTGTGGGGGGGGGGGGGTGTATAGAAGGGGGGGGGCGGAGGTGCAAAGGGGCTTGGAAGGGGAGAGGATGGTTTAGAAGAGAGATGTACATGTACATGTGTGTGGGTGTGAGGATCACAATAGGTACCGACTTGTGACAGTGCGCACTCAGGGTGACTTTATAGTGCTGCCCCAATCGCAGACCATGCTGCTGGCACCATGATCCGATTTCCCACTCAGTCCTGGTATCCTGATATCTAACCAGTCCTTGACTTATCCTAGTTAATGCTGAGCACCAGGCTAGATAGTGACAAGTGTAAATTTGGTAAGTCATCGGTTTGACTCGCCGCATTTCAAACTCCTGACCTTTAACGTGGGAAGCCTGCACTCTACTGATTCAGCGACCGCGTCCGGTAAGGGTAGTGTGTGTGTGTGTGTGTATGTGTGTATGTAGAAAGGGGCCGTGTGTGCGCATGGGTGAGTGTACTCTCAGGAGATCCTCTCACTGAAGCTGCCTCCTTACACTTGACTTGGTCTCTCATCTCAACCTTAGAAAGCAGCCCTCTCATTCTCACGCCCCCCAACCTCTTCCACCCACCCCACCTCCCACTCCACCTCCCCCCACCTACCCCCCACCTACCCCTGCTCGAGTTACAAAGCTACTATTCATGCTGTCACAAGAGAACTCTAGGCGGAGACGCCATGACACTCCCTCCTACAAGTTCAGCAACAGTAAACTTGCTGCTTTCACACCTGCACTGGACCTGTATGCATGAACAACTTTTTATCGGCTCCGGTGTTAAGGACTGCCCTCGGGGTAGCTAATGATGGTGTTCCAAAATGGGTCACGGGGTAGTACGGGGCAAAAGCGTGGTGGTGTTAGCTAACCTAGCAGTTATTTATAGATTTGGGAAATCCCTCTGAGCCTGTTGCCGGCGAGCACCGCTATTTGCCAATATCGCCGCCGGTGCGGCGGCAGCCTTAATATCACTTTGATTTTTGGTTTAATTTGACCAAATTTCACTTTTTGAGCATGTTATTCTGTTAAATATGATAGCATTGAATAGATTTGGGCCTAATATATCGCAGCCGGTGCGGTGGCGGCGGCGATTTGTTTTGTTTACATTCGACAATATGAAAATTGCCGCCGAGATAGCGGCGGCGTTAATATTGCTTGGATTTGGGGGTTAATTTGACCAAATTTCACTTTTTTACTATGTTATTCTGTTAAATATGATAGCATTGAATAGATTTGGGCCTAATATATCACCGTCGATGTGGCGGCGGCGATTTGTTTTATTTACATTCGACAATATGAAAATCGCCGCTGATGTAGCGACGGCGTTAATATCGCTTGGATGTTGGGGTTAATTTGACCAAATTTCACTTTTGGAGTAAGTTATTCTGTTAAATATGATAGATTTGGGGCTAATCAGTACCTAACACCGCCCTTAAACCTGGTACAGAGTGGTGTTAGCCTACCTGATCTTAAACTCGGTGTTTGCATAACACCGCTCCGTGCATACTGACTTTTCGCCGCTAAACTAGAAATCCCGTCCAAAACCAGTTTTGGCTCGCTAACACCGCCCCATGCATACGTCCCCAGCATGGTGTCGGCGTGTGGCAGTTGTGGACCACTGGTTGGAACGGAAAATAGCCCAAACTGCAAATGTGTCCACTGAGCAGGATCGATCGGATGACCCACACCTTCACAAGTGGACACTCTACCACCTGAGCTACGTCCCGCTCCTGCTCGACCGGACACGGTTTCTAAATCTGTAGAACTCAGGCTTCCCGTACGGGAGGTCGGGAGTTCGAATTCCAGCTGAGTCAAACAACTGATTTATAGAATTGATACTTGTCGCTACCTAGCCTGGCACTCTGTATTAATAGGATAGGACATGGACTGGTTAACCACAGTATCATTATCAGGATAATTGATGGGTTGGGATATCGGGTCCTGGTGCCGGAAGCCTGGTCTCCCAGTGGGGCAGCACTATAAAGTAGCCATGAGTGTGCACTGTCACAACTCGGTACCCGTCCTGATATGACCTTAGATGTTGCTAGGACATAAAGCAACCAACAACAACTATAAGAGCATGTGTTGCTAAAGGTGCGTTTATATCGTGAAACAAGTTGCACAAATTTCCTTAAAAAATACTTAAATTACAAAATAAATGTAATTTGAACGCAACGTGCAACCGGTGGAATCTTATCGAGTATAACAATCGGTAGTATCAATAATATCAGTAATATCAATTACTATCAATAACTAGACGACTTCCCTTCCGTATTTGTATAATCGCACAATGCGTTATGCATCGCATTAGTACATGAGTAATGTATATATTGTGCGCGTTTCTATGGCTGCACATGATTGTGTAGGGAGTTGGGAGTTGTGCATGTAAAGTGCGCGTGCGCAGAGCGAGTGATTCACATGCGCAGAGCGGAAAGTGGGGGGGGGGGTGTAACGGTAAGTGCGCGTGTACAGAACGGGGTAGTGCGCGTGTGCAGGGCGGGGCGGGGCGGGGCGGGGCGGGGCGGGGCGGGGTGGGGCGGGGCGGGGCGGGGCGGGGCGGGGTGCGGCGGGGCGGGGCGGGGTGGGGTGGGGCGGGGCGGGGCCCCTTAGTTATGCATGGATACGATACAGCCTGCCCCCGAAGCGGTCTTTTATTGAAATAGATGGAAGGCGAACCGCCGTAAATCAGTCTCCAACCCAGGCCGCCACACCCAGACCCACCGTCACACAGGCAGCCCGTCCTCATCAGCCCGCCGCACGGGGAGGGCGGGGGGGAGGAGATGGGGAGGGGGAGAGATGGCGGAGAGGGTGGGGATGTGGAGGTGAGGGGAGGTGGGGGTGTGCGTCTTGGGAGCATATCCGTACACCCTCGTCGATGTGAGTGCATTAGAGTGCGTGAGTGAATGTACATGGGATGGGTGAGTGAGTGTGTGTGTGTTGGGCGTGTGAGTGACTATGTGTGAGTGAGTGTTGGTGAGTTGGGTGCGTGAGTTGGGTGCGTGAGTTGGGTGCGTGAGTGAGTGTGTGTTGGGCGTGTGAGTGAGTATGTGTGAGTGAGTGTTGGTGAGTTGGGTGCGTGAGTTGGGTGCGTGAGTGAGTGTGTGTGTGTTGGGCGTGTGAGTGAGTATGTGTGAGTGAGTGTTGGTGAGTTGGGTGCGTGAGTTGGGTGCGTGAGTTGGGTGCGTGAGTGTGTGTGTTTTGGGCGTGTGAGTGAGTATGTGTGAGTGAGTGTTGGTGAGTTGGGTGCATGAGTTGGGTGCGTGAGTTGGGTGCGTGAGTGTGTGTGAGTTGGGTGTGTGAGTGAGTATGTGTGAGTGAGTGTTGGTGAGTTGGGTGCGTGAGTTGGGTGCGTGAGTTGGGTGCGCTTCGCTTCCTTTACACCGTCCTCCTGGGAGACAGATCTTGTACATCCGGGTGTTTGGCGCATGCGCACTTGAGTTTATTCTGAGCCCCGACCGGGTCTCTTCATTCGCCCCGACCCTCATTCTGCAACAACGAGAACAATGCCAAGATGGTGGTAAGGGCTCGGTCAATTAATACCCCTGTCACACAACGACGTAGCAGGCCAGCGAGTGAGCAACATCAAAATCACTTTTTTTTACGTCGAGATACGTCAAAGTTCTTGGCGTATCGGGGGCAAATTGGACATCAGTTCAACATAGTGGACCTAGGCGAAAAGTCGGTCCAACATAATTGTAACGTGTCTCAATGAGTTAGCTGTCTCAGCCTAGCGAAACCCTAGCGTTGGCTTAGCGTAGGACTCGCATAATTATGCCCACCCTAACGTAGCTATGTGTGACTGATGTAATATGTAATGTGAGTCGACGTCAGGCCCGCGAGTGAGCGGCGTCAGTCTAATGACAGTCCAGCGTGCTCAGCGTAAGGACAGCGAGCGCTCGATGTGAGCATAATGGATGCCTTCATATACTCGAAGGCAAAATGTTGGCACCGCATTCACACCACGTTCACAGCACGTTCACTTAAGTTTGATGAATGTTGGTGCGCGTTACATACGTTATGCACCCGCCAGCTGTTCATCAACTACGCTGAATACGTCAAGACATGTTGGTCTTACGTTAGACTAACGTTAGACACACGTCAGGGACACATTAGACCTACGTCGAGATACGTTAAAACCACGTCAGCACGCGGGCTGCACGTCCTCCAGGCTCCCCGTCAGTCTGCCGTAAGTCGATGTAGCTCAATGTAGACCGATGTAGCTCTAACAAACATCTAACGTATCTTGATGTAAGCGCAATGTAAGCATAATGTAAGCGCAAAGTAAGAGCAACATAAGCCAAACGTAACTCAATGTAACGGCCTTACGTGGAGCTACGTCGAAAGTTTTGGGTATGTCCAAAACCTTGACGTGTGTCACTGTATCTCGACATAACTCAACGTATCTTGACATAAGCTTAAAGAACGAGTAACGTATCTCGATGTAATGGCCAAATTTCACCTACGTCGGCTTACGCTACCACCTTGGTCGTAATGCGAAGCATTTCGTTTGATGCGAGGGGAGGGAGAGCGACTCACCCGGCCCTGAGCGACTCACCCCCCCTCCTGCCACTGCTCACCTCCCCCCGCCCCTGAGCGACTCACCCCCCCACTGCTCACCTCCCCCCGGCCCTGAGCGACTCACCCCCCTCCTGCCTCTGCTCACTTCCCCCCTTATAACCGGCCGCCCGCCGGCCTCCCTCAGGCACTCAGCCTCCAGCCTCCTTAGCTCTCTGCCCCTTTTCTTCTCCACCCACCCACCCAACTCTCCCTCCTCTACCCTCCCCCCTCTGTGGCGGAGGGCTCCTCGGCCCCCCCTCTACCAACTCTGACACTGCTCCTTATGAGCCCCTCACTATTTATCCTCCGCTCCTCATGAGCCCCTGACTCTTTGCTCCCCGCGAGCCCCCTGCTCCTCATGAGCCCCCTGTATTGCTCTGTGCCTCCTCAGCCTGTTTACCTCCTAAGTTACCCTGTTTGTACCTTACTTTGTCATTTATTGTTATTTTCACTGTTTCTCTGTATGTTGCCCGAGGCGTCACAATAAACGCCTCAGTTTTCCCACCTCCGCCTCTGTTCTTCCTTCTCGCGCATCACATCGTAGTGTGACGGTATAACACAATCTAAAGGAGCCTGTTACAGTGTTGTTCACAGTTACTGTATGGCTGTCTGTCCGGTGTGAGCAGTGTGACATCGTGAGGCGACGCAGTGTGTGCTTGTTGTTTGTTGGAGTTTAACATCGTGGCAACATCTAAGGTCATATCAGGACGGGAGACTCAATGTGTGCAGTGCGACTGTTCGATGTCTGCAGTCAGCGATTGGTGCGTTCCTTTATACACACCTGCACACCCGTCACTAAGTAACCCCTGCTAGTTTAGAAGGGATGGCCGGTGTCGCAGTTTCAAAGCCCGGTCAGTTTCAACGGCCCGTATGGACTCAAACTCAAAGCATTGTCAATGGTCGTGAGCAATCTTCTTACAGAAAATACAGCAAAAGTGAAATATCTCTAAAACTACACCACTTATTAACAAATCGCTTGGTACACATATAGAAAACATCTTTACCAAAAAGACTGTATTAAATTTATAATGTTAGGGTTCTTGATTAGTATTAATTTTGAATAAAACTAAGGTTTTGCACTGTGCGTACCGTCAAACTCAAGGCATTGTCAATGGTCGCTAGCAATCTGCATACAGAAAATACAGGAAAAGTGATATATCTCTAAAACCACACCACCTAGAAACAAATCGCTTTGTACACATGTAGAAAACATCTTTACCAAAAACATTATATTAAATTTATAAGGTTAGTGACGATGATGTTAGATTTTGACGCATGCGCATGAAACTGACGGGCCGTTGAAACTGACCGGGCTTTGAAACTGCGACACCGGGTAGGATGGCTGAAAAAGTTGAGCGCCCACTTCCCATGTGGCAGGTCACGATATTTTAACCCCGCGCGAGTCAAACCGATGACTTATAGATGTATACTTGTCACGACCTTGCCTAAAGATCGTTATGACTCGAATATGGCAAGGAACGGTGGAATGGGGAAGACTAATCACCCGTGATTGGAAATCACTTAATCACTGAATTTAAAACCAACAACAAAAGACTGGTTATTCCCAATACAGTAAAACCTCTCTAACCGACCACCTCCACAGATCGACCACTCCTCTATATCGATCTCTTTATTTTGGTCCCAAACCATCACCCATACGATCCATTGAAATGATTTTAAAAAAACTCCCTAAACCGACCACCTCCCTAAGTGGACCATTTAAAGTCGGTCCCATGGTCGGTCGATTTAGAGAGGTTTCACTGTAGTCGGAAATCCTATGTAAGGCCTTTTCCACAGAGCAAGCTGCACAGTGAGCTGCAACCCACATTAGTTCTTCCACTGCCGCCAGAGGGCGGGTTGGTGGTGGAAATCCTATATAACTTATAAGGCCTTTTCCATACAGCGTGCTGCGCAATGCTATACAACGATGTACCCATATTAGTTCTTCCACTGCCGCCAGAGGGCGGGTTGGTGCTGGAAATCGTCTATTATAGTCAGGAAGTAAAAGTGTCAGCCCATACTAAAGCTAGGATTCCTTACACACGGTAAGCGGCATGCGGCATGCGGCATGCAGCATGCGGTATGCGAATGGGAAGATTCCTTCTACACGGCATGCGGCATGCGGCACACGACTGGCTATATTTAAAACTCTATATGACCAAATATTGCATTTATATCTATGTACCTTTTTGTACATCACATGGGGGTTCCTACCTTTATTATAACCAAATTATAGATAAGTATTCATATTTCTGTGCATATGGTAGCATTTTTAGCTTTCCCATAACCGTCAGTCTCCCGATTGGGACGGTCCTAACATCCTAAACTGAGCCATGTTAGGACCGTCCTTTTCGGTCAACAAAACCATTATTTTGTCTTTATGTGTGCTCTTTCTACTCGTGGGGGTTCCTACCTTTATTATAACCAAATTATAGATAAGTATTAATATTTTAGTGGCTCTGGTAGCATTTTTAGCAACCCGAACCCCCACCACCACCACTACCATATGTTTCCACTCAGCAGCCTTGGAGACTGCTTCCTAACAGGTCCGCGCTCCACCTTGTCCTGGCTGTCCGTAATTATCAGTCGCCTCCTCCAGCCTTATATCAATGGACAAATGCGACTGATGCTTTTCTATTCGCACCACCCTGTCCCGGCTGTCCGTAATTATCAGTCGCCTCCTCCAGCCTTATATCAATGGACAAATGCGACTGATGCTTTTCTATTCGCACCCCGTGTCGCATGCCGCATGCCGGACCGATCGCTACAGGGACCGATCGAGTTGTCGCATTCGCATTCGCATTCGCATTCGCATTCACATACCGCATGTAAGGGTTGCAGCCCATTGACTTCAAGGCATTTCGATTTTTTGCCGCATTCGCATTCGCATTCGCAGATCGCATACCGCGTGTAAGGAATCTCAGCTTAAGGTGGCGAGAGTGCTCTACTAGTACTACCACAAACTGTGGTGCCCCCTCCGACACCCGTTCTGCTTCAGCAGCAAATGAAAGCCGCCTATGCAGTCACCAGCGCACATTTAATGACCATTTCCGGCCATAGTTTGCATTATTTTCAGATCTTAAAAAAAAATTCACAGATTTATTTAACAAAATAAATTGATATAAAAAGATTAATTTGGCTAGAAAATAATCCTTTTTCGTCTAACACAATTTATTTTCTCCCCTGCCCCTCACAGTCACACGCACACGCACACGCACGCGCACTCACGCGCACACACGGGGGCGCACACACACGTGCACACTCACCCGTACACACGCACACACACGCTCATTCACGCACACTCACGCACACACGGGGTTGCGCACACACATGCACCCACAAGCCCACACACGCATACTCACGCGCGCACGTGTGCACACACCCACTCACTCACGCACACACACGCACACACATGAACTCGCACACACGCGCGCACACACATGCACACTCACGCACACACGTGCGCACACTGACACACACGCACACTAACGCACACTCCCTAAGCTGTAAAATGTATCGTTTTTTTAACTGATAATTTGATCAAAGTACAGTGTAGACAAATGTCACGGCCTAGAGGAAGTGTCCTCTAATTCTACACGCAAACTGCTAATTGCGATGCATTCTGGGAGCCATTAAAACACCCAGTGTCGCTTAAGCGGCGCCACCTGGTCGACCGACGTTGTGCAGCGCCATTTCCGAGTAGCGGGAGCGCAGTGAATTAAATATCCGGGTCGCGTTGGCGCCACTGGTATAAAATGCTGACTGTTTGAAATTTAGTTTGTATGATTTGTACATTATTGTAAAGTTTGGTATATTTATTGTTGTTGTTATTATTACCATTATCATTATCTTTTTAATTTTTTTAATTTTTATTGAGGCTGTATTTATACTGTCCATAGCATGTAAGCCCGGGTAACCAGGATTGTTTTCAATGCTGGCCAGCTGTAGTGTTGGTGTTGGTGTTGTCTTACCAAGCAGTAGCTGCTGATAAGTTATTTGATTGTCTGCATTTCAGTAGCAGATAGATCTGTTGGTACGTTTAGTAGCCTATGTTAGTTTTGTTGGGCCCTCTTGGCATTGAATTTTTGTTCTATTCTTATTACTATGTTAGTTGTTTTCTTAGGGTTCTATGTTAGTGTTTTGGGGTTTTCTTGGGAAGAGTTTTCCGCTTTTTTCTACTTAATTCTATACTAGCCTATTTCATTTACATTATCATCTTCAAAAGACACAATTTGATGTATGTGCAGGTATATATAATGGAATAGTCTGAATTGGTGACACCAGACACGGTGGCTGAATCACTAGAGCGCAGGCTTCCCGTGCGGAAGGTCGTGGCTTTGAATCCCAGCCGAGTGAAAGTAATGACTTATAAAATTGATTCTTGTCGTTACCCAGCCTGGCGCTCGGCATCAATAGGATAGGACACAGACTGGTTAGTGCAGTATGCGGGATATCAGATCATGGTGTCGCCAGTCTGGTCTCCCAGTGGGGCAGCACTATAAAGTCACCATGAATGTGCACTGTCACAAGTTGGTACCTGTCCTGATCTGGCTTTAGATGTTGCCAGGACGTAAAACCCCAAAACCAACAATTCGATTCGAGTAAGATTAAAAAATATTGTGGCAATAATATTTGTGGATGCTAAATTCGGCACTTGTCTCATTGGTTGCTGTGGTGTCTGCGTGTGGTGTACACAAGTGAGTGGTGTAAGTCTGTGTACAGACTAGTAGTGTCAGCTTGCACTGTGTGTGTATGTCTGTGTGGGTCTCTTACAGGTCTCTGTTTAGGCATTCTGTGTATGTTTGTAATCTCTGGTCTCACCGTCCCCTTTTCACTCTGTCACACGCACATGTGCAGACATGTTAGTGTGTGTGCACACAGGAACACGAGCACACGCATGACACGGTGGCCGTATTGGTAGAGCACTGGCTTCCTGTGTGGAAGATCGGGAATTTGAATCCCAGTCGAGTCAAGCCAATGACTTACCAAATGTATACTTGTCACTTCATAGCCTAGGCTCGGTATTACTAGGATTGGGTAAGGACTGGTTAGCTCAGTGTCAGGATAATGTGACTGAGTGGGATATCATGTCATGGTGCCAGTGATGTGGTCTCCCAGTGGGGCAGCACTATAAAGTCGCCATGAGTGCGCAGTGTCGCAAGTCGGTATCCGTCCGGATATGACGTTAGACCCAGTATCAGGGCGCAGCCTCAGAGACAACCACAGACAACCAAATACAACCATAGACAACCATTGACAGCCATAGACAAACACAGACAACCACATACAACCACAGACAACCACATATAACCATAGACAGCCATAGACAACCACATACAACCGTATACAACCACAGACAACCATAAACAGCCATAGACAACCACAGACAACCGTATACAACCACAGACAACCATAGACAGCCATATACAACCATAGACAGCAACATATAACCGTACACAACCACAGACAGCAACAGACAACCATATATATCTACATACAACCATAGGCAACCACATACAACCATATCCAACGACAGACAACCACAAACAACCATAGACAATCATATACACCCACACACAACCACATACAACCATAGACAACCATATACAACCACAGACAAGCATGTACGGCCATATACAACCATCAATCAATCAATAGTTCCGTCCTCTAGTTGAGGGTTGGATGCAATGGTTCTCCACTTGTCCCGATGGTGTGCTGTTCTGATAGACTGTGAATAATTCAAGCCTGTCCACTGTGAAATATTTGTAAACCATGATGTTCTTGGTCTCCCTCTCCCTCTGCTGCCATTCACCTTCCCTTCCAACAAGGTACGGTATATTGAACTCTGACGAAGGATGTGGCCAAAATAAATAAGTTTCTTTGTCTGTATAGTGGCAAACAAGCTTTTTTTATTTTAAATTTTTCTGAGAACTTCTTTGTTGGTGATCTTCTTTGTCCATGACATTTTCATCATCCATAGACAGCCATACAACCATAGACAGCCATATACCACCATAGACAATCATAGACAGCCACATACAAGCATAGACTGGAGGCTTGTGGTCTTTGGCTGTTAGTTGGCTGTCAAGGTGAACGATGTATGATGATCAGTCGGTGAATTTTTAGTACGTTGTTAGTTGTTAGTGAGTTGTTAGTACGTCACCAGCGGGCAGATCCAAGACCAATATTTACTGCTGGTCACATGGTATATGCTGGTCACGTGGGGGTGTGGTGGTGGGACGCTATCACGTTCAGCGTGGGAACCTTCGAGTCCTGCCCCCCCCCCCCCCCGCCCTCTCTCCCCTGGTCCTCCTCACACCCAACACCATATCACCCCAACACCACCCAATCCCAACACCACCACAACCCAACACCACACCACCCAAATACAACATCACACCAACCCAACACCCAACCTCCCCAACCCACCAACCCACCGCCCCAACCCAACCCACTGCCCAACCGAACACCCGACCGCCCAAACCAACACGCCACTGCCCCAACCAAACACCCCAACCCACCACCCCACTGCCCCAACCCAACATCCCACCACACCAACCCAACACCCCACCTCCCCAACCCACCGCCCCCAACCCAACACCACACTGCCCCAACCCAACACCCCACCACCCCAACCCAACACCCCACCGTCCCAACCCAACACCACACTGCCCAAACCAAACACCCCACAACCCCCAACCCAACACCCCCTGCCCAAACCCAACACCCCACCATGCCAACCCAATCCACTGCCCAAACCCAACACCCCTCCTCCCCAACCTAACATCCCACAGCCCCAACCGAACACCTCACCACCCCAACCCAACACCCACCACCCAATCCAATCCCAACCCCACCACCCAACCCAACCCAACACCCCACTGCCCAACCCAACACCCCACCGCCCAACCCAACCCAACAGCCCAATCCAGTTAGGCAAGACCCCATCTCCCCACAGTACACAACACCAGACCTAATCACAGTACCACCACACCTCGCCTCAAAAAACCACGCTCTTACCTAACAATAACTATAACTATAACCCCTCCTAGTCCTACCCCCTATCCCTCCTACCTGCTCAAACAGTCCTGTCAATCAGTACAATAAAAATACCCGGATGGGAGGGGGGGGGGGGAGTAAGACAGGGAAACAAAAAGAAAGCCATAAAAAAAAAGTGTACTTTTAAAAGTAGCATGACGGCGGTGGGACACCGGATACAGTACGAGCACGTGACCCCCGCGTCACGCCCAATCATGTGGCACGGCGGGGGTCACGTGGTCTGCGTCGTGGGCGGCCATGCTGCGGCGCCTGAATGCCCGCGCATCGTGACGGCGCATGTGCGCAGGGGGAATTTAGGAGACTGCGCATCTGGCCAGGAGCGGCGTTCTGTTCCCGACATGCTGTCTGAAGACTGAAGCAGACGCACACGCACACGTACACGTACACGTACACGGACACGTACACGCACACACACACACACGCACACACACAGAGCTTACGCGTGAGTTATGACTCTGCTGATTGCTGACCTCCCGACACACACACACACACACACACACGCACACACCACATAGTTACACCACTCATACCAGATAATGGTGGCCGAATCGGTACGGTAGAGCGCAGGCTTCCCATGCGGAAGGTCGGGAGTTCTAAAATACAGCCAAGTCAAACCAATGACTTACTAAATTGATACTTATCGCTACCTAACCTGCTGCTCGGCATTACTAGGATACGGCAAGGACTGGTTAGCACAATATCAGGATAATGTGACTGTGTGCGATATCGGGTTATGGTGCCAGTGGCTTGGTATCCCAATAGAGCAGCACTATAAAGTTGTCATGAGTGCAAAGTATCATAAGTCGGTACATGTCCTGATATGACCATAGATGTTGCTAGGATATAAAACAATAACAAATAACAAACACGGTGTGGCCAATCATTCGTCTGCTCTCCCTCAGTAATAATACACAGTGAAGTACAAGTGGTTGCTAGGCAACACGTGCCGGAGAGTGTCCACCTGTGAAGGTGTTGATCATCCGATCGATCCTGCTCAGTGAACACATTTGCAGTTTGGGTTATTTTCTGTTCCAACCAGTGTTCCACAACTGGTTCATCAAAGGCTGTATGTGCTGTCCTGTCTGAGGGAAAGTGCATATAAAAGACCCCTTGCTGCTTATCGGATAGAGTAGCCTCACCCATACTGTGCTGGGAGTGTTGACCCAGAAGCTACCCTCCCCTCATCCATACTGTGCTGGGAGAGTTGACCCAGAAACTCCCTTCTCCTCAACCATACTTTCCTGGGAGACTTGACCCAGAAACTCCCCTCCCTTCACCCATACTGTGCTGGGAGATTTGACACAGAAATACTCTCCCCTCAGCCATACTGTGCTGGGAGTGTTGACCCAGAAGCTATCCTCCCATCACCCATATTGTGCTGGGAGAGTTGACCCAGAAACTATCATACCTCAGCCATACTGTGCTGGGAGAGTTGACCCAGAAACTCCCCTCCTCTCACCTATACTGTGCTGGGAGAGGGTTTTTTTTCTTGAAGATTTATATTGCCTATCATGGATAAGTCTGAATAGACTTGTTTTCACCATTAGACAGTTTGTAGATAGAAAGGCTGAGTCTAAACCTTTACCGACCCAAGGGATTTTTAACATCCCACGCCACATAGACATGGTATGAGAGCAACCGGCCTTTGATGACGCTCTAAGTTATACACAGTGGTGGAAATCCAAATTGGCAGAGGTGGTCATGGGCTTGGGGAATCAAACCACTGACGTTCAGAATGGAAGTCCGACCTAGAAAAAAGTCAGACACTCTAACCACTCTGCCACAGAAGCTCCCCTCCCCTCACCCATACCGTGCTGGGAGAGTTGACCCAGAAACTCCCCTCCCCTCACCCATACTGTGCTGGGAGAGTTGACCCAGAAACTCCCCTCCCCTCACCCATACTGTGCTGGGAGAGTTAACCCAGAAACTACCCTCCCCTCACCCATACTGTGCTGGGAGAGTTAACCCAGAAACTACCCTCCCCTCACCCATACTGTGCTGGGAGAGTTGACCCAGAAGCTACCCTCCCTTTACCCACAATGTCGCTATCTCCATGTCGTACACTCTCCACGCACACGCTGAGAGCACCGAGCAAATAGGGCAGTGTGTGTGTGTGTGTGAGACTGTGCTGGGAGAGCAGAAGGCTGGTAACTGTGCCGCCCCCAGGGGGAGGCGGGGCCGACTGTGTTTTCCGGCTGTGAATGTTTGCACAGTCCCTCAGAGCCACTCAAGAAACATCTGTCCGGAGAATGCCGGTCAAAAAGAGTAACTGCATTGCATGCTCAGCTTTTTATATGCACATTTATCGCGGTGTCCCGCATATCCCGCGTTAAGCTGCTTTTTTTTGTATTTTTTAATTGATTTCCCTTAAGTCCCTCTGCTTCCCTCCCTCCCTCCCTCCTTCCCTCCCTCCCTCCCTCCCCTCCCTCCCTCCCTCCCTCCCTCCCTCCCTCCCTCCCTCCACTCCTCTCCTCCTCCTCCCTCCCTCCCCCCACCTTCCCTCCCTCCCTCCCTCCTCCCTCCCCCCTCCTTCCTCCTTCCCTCCTTCCCTCCTTACCTCCCTCCCTACCTCCCTCCCTCCATGCCCGTTCACATATACGTTAGTGAACGTAGTTGAACGTAGTGGAGGCTAACCTAGTTGAACAAAGTTGAATGTAGTTGAACGTAATTGAACATACCGGCATCCATACTTCTCCGTGATGAGAATGTGATAAGAACGTGTGTGGGCCGTGAGTTCCGATTTAAGATTTGGACATGTTCAAAAGAGAGGTACGTTTGAGGCAGACGTAGCCTCTGTGATGATAACATACTCTAGCGTACTCTAGCATACTCTAGCTTACTTCTTACTGTACTCGAGCGTACTCTAGTGTACTTTGACCCACACAAAACCTTAGCCGTTCTGCTGTGGTCACATAGCCATTAGTGGACAAAGTTGAACATAGTTTAAAGTAGTGGAGGGTAACATAGTTGAAAGTAGTTGAATGTAGTTGGACGTACCGTGATCCGTACCATAATGTAATGGGATCCGTAACGTAATGTATTTATCCATACTATTAGGTGGGTGATCAACCAAAACCTGCCGTACCTTAACGTTGTTTAACGTAGTGATAGCATATTTCACCCACGTTAATCTATCCTATGTTCAACTACGTTAACTAACGTGTATCTGACCAGAAGCATATACCAGGGCTTCTCTGTGAGAGAGAAAATACAAGGACAGCATATAAATATATCAAATGTAAAACAATACAAAATAAAGCCACACACACACACACACACAAGCACGCACGCACGCACGCGCGCACGCACGCACGCACGCACGCACACACAGACACACACACACACACACACACACTAAACAAAAAAAACAAATGCGAGTTTAAAAAAAGGGCGGTGGACGGAGGCTGTAGTAGGTTGGGTAGAATGCCGCCTGCGCTCCCTCGTCACTCCCCGACGCATGCGCCGCTCTACCGGTTCTACATTGGAGCGTAATGAGTGCAAGTCCCGCAAGGCGGCGCCACGGCGCACGAACCGGAAGTTGGCATTAACGCCGCGCCGCCAGCGGGACGCGGGCGTACCAGACAGTGTGTGCTACACTGGGCCACGTTGCACGGTGCGCGCGTTCTTAATCCGTCTATAAAGCCAATAAAGCGGAGTAAGTCAAGTGAACTCCCCACCTTCCCACCTCCCCCAGACGCCTTGGGGACTTATTCATCCTGGTGCTGCCCTCTTGTGGAGATAATCCAATTGTCTGGTTCTGCACCTCCCCCTACCAGTGAGAACCTGTTCCTGTATGAGGGGAGTGTAGACTTCAGGACGGACATGGTATCCTTCGGACTTCACTTTAACCTGGCCGCCTTCTCAGAAGGTCCGGGACCAGACGGGATGGCTGAATGAGCTGACAAAGGCAACATATATGTTCTCAGTTAAGCTAGGATTCCTTACACGCGGTATGCGGTATGCGAACGGGTTGGGTCCTTTCACCCACACCCACACACAGAGTGTCAGGTTTCTCTAACACTGTTGTCTATGGGCATTCGCATTCGCATGCCGCACCGATCGCTACATGGACTGATTCAGTATTCACATGCCGCATACCGCGTGTAAGGAATCACCCCCATTGACTTAGATGCTTTTCGATTTTTTGCCGCATTCGCATTCGCATTCGCATACCGCATACCGCGTGTAAGGAATCCTAGCTTTAGTGTCCACTGTCCACTGGTGGGACTGGAGCTGGCACCTGGCATGTTTACATGACAGGAAGTGGGGTGACTGTTCCCAGCCATATCAACCCCACCTGAAGTTAAATCTTCATTCTGAAGAACTAACCGATTAGTCGGTGCCGTTCTATATTGCTGTAGAGCTACAGAGTGTAACCGTCAAGGTTACAAACCACCCAAGAGTCAGAGTTCACTTTGTCCTTTCTTCTTCGCTATCAGTTGGCATGTGCTTCACGTCGGACAGGGTCTGTCCGGTCAGAGCCCGGACAGGGTCTGTCCGGTCAGAGCCTGGCATTGCTGAGCTCTCGTTTTATACCCCAGTCACACGAGAGCCAGCGTTCACCACCAATCTCCTTACGTCCAAAAGGTCACCAACCTCCCAGCGTCCCACTCGATACATTGATTAAAAAACGCGGTCGGCGGTCAGTGCGGCATTGCATGCATTGGTGCTGCCAGGTTGCCACCAGGTCCTCGCCAACCAAGAGGTCGGTGACCTAGCAGTATCAGGGCGGCGCCAGGTTGCCAACCAGTTTTGAATGGTGCCGCCGGAATAGGGCGCAAGGAGGTTGCAGGTGCAGCAGCTGCAACCTCCTTGTGTCCAACATTTCTGAAATGAACGCCGGGAGGTTGGCGTCCTCGTGGCATCAGCACTTAAGGAGGGCGTATGGAGGACGTTTTGACGTCGCGAATTGATCGTAAGCGAACGCAGGCCTAGTGCGCTAAGAGTCGACTCCCCGCTGACAATGGGCTGTCTCCCCGAGTTATCGCCGCCATACAACGGGCCAATTCCGCGCCCTTTCTCGTTCTTCCTTTCTTCCTTTCTTCCTTTCTTCCTATCTTTCTTTGTTTGTTCTCTTTTCATTTTTTTAACAGCTGTGATTCGAAAACGAGGGTTGACTAACCTGATTCAACAGGAGCAGATGGCCGGACGCCGTCAAGTTCCCAACGCAGCGCTGTGGTCGTCTGCTGTGGCCAAATGAGGGAATGGAGGGGGGCGGGGGTGGGGGTGGGGGTGTACAGAGCCTCCTTCCCAATGCGACCAGCGTCTGGTTTCATTGTCGTCTGCTCTGGCTAAATGAGAGCGCGGTTCCTTCTCTCGCCTGTATGGCTTTCTCGCACTCTCTTCCTCCTCTCTTCTTCCTCTGTTCCTCCTCTGTTCCTCCTCTGTTCCTCCAATTTCAAGTATATGATCGTAGATGTTGGTAGGACATAAAACCCCAATAAACCACCACGAGCCACAGTGCGAACGCCGAGTCTGAGCACAGCGGTCAGCAGGCAACCCCCAACTAACTAATCAATCAAATTAATGTCACCTGCGCGTTAAAAGTGGGCTGATGGCGGGGACAGCGCAGCGGAAGAAAATAGTTTGAAAAAAAGGAAAATAGAAGAATGCATTGTGGCAGTTTAGCGCAACATGTGGCGCCGCCTAGTTTGTGTTCGTTTGTTATTTATTGTTGTTATTATAAAAGTGGCATTGTTTTGTCATTATCCATTTAGCGCCAGACCAGGCCGCTAATTGCTCTGACATACGGGTCGGGGGTAATCGGAGGGGGATCCCCGCCCAGCCCAGCCCAGCCCAGCCCCGCCCCGCCCCGCCCAGCCCAGCCCAGCCCCGCCCAGCCCCGCCCAGCCCAGCCCAGCCCAGCCCAGCCCAGCCCAGCCCAGCCCAGCCGCCCAGCCAGCCAGCCCCAGCCCAGCCAGCCCCAGCCCAGGCCCACGCCCAGCCCAGCCCAGCCCCAGCCAGCCCAGCCAGCCCAGCCCAGCCAGCCCGCCCAGCCCGGCCCGGCCCGGCCGGCCGGCCCGGCCCGGCCCGGCCCGCCAGCCCCAGCCCCAGGAGATTAAATTATTCAGATTAATACACTCGAATCGAGAGTGTTCAGTGGCCGCCATCTTGTTTTTTGGTGTTTTTTTCTTCTTGTTTATATTATACCAAAGCAGGTTTTACTCGGATTTTGAAGACCAGACGGGATGAACAAATGAGTTGAGCATCCATCTGGATTCGAACCCTGGTCGAGTCAAACCCATGACTTAAAAATGTATGCCTGTCACTTCCTAGCCAGGCACTTGGCATTATTAGGAGAGGGCAACGACTGGTTGGCTCAGTGTCAGGATAATGTAACTGAGTGGGATATCAGTGCTGGTGGCCTGATCTCCCAATGGGGCAGCACGTATTCAGTGGTTTCAGCCAATCAGAGCTCTTCTTTTCACTTGCAAATGGATGTCTCCTATAGAGGCGGCCATCTTTGAGACAACCGTCTTCTTTTGCCGTTCAGACTAGCGTGACGTCTGGAATTTCTCCGAGGCGCCCCAGAGGCATACCTTGAACGCAGCCCAGCTCTGATCTACGTCCAATCTACTTCCAATTCACTTAAATGTACTTCACTATGCCTTTAATGTACCATTGCCCAATCTACCTTTCTTTAATCTAGTACCTCAATTCAATTAGTTAAAAGTCAAACTGTATATATGCTTGGCACACTTCACACTGATGAGAAATTTTTATTTTAGATTTCCGATTTTTTTTCTTGGTGATATGGGTCTCTCCTGACCGACTGGGTTGTTCGTAACCTGTTCAGTTACAGGCTGCAAATCTGCAGCAGTGAATTGGCATCGATAAATCGGTCCGATTTTGGTTGAAGTATATACTTCTAGGGGTAACACAGTCAAAGCCCTTGAGTCCGGGTGCCGAAGGGTTGGAGAGGCAGTAAGGGAAAAAGATGGGGATTCGCAGCAGAAGAGCACAGAAGAGCCGTTAAAAAGGAGAAGGGCGGCACCACCCAAGCAAACAACTCCTTTGATCAGGAGGAGAAGTAAGCCCGGGGAGAAAAAAATGAAATGGGTAGGATTAAGGAAAGAGAAGTGAGGCGAGTTGAGTCAAAGAGCGTTGACCAGACAGGGAGCTGGAGACGCGGACAGATTAGAGGCGGTAGAAGGTGAAAAGAGTAGACACGCAGCTGAGGGAGGATAGAAGAGGTGTGGATGAAGTGGAGTCCGGACAGCAAGTGTGATGGGTCTCTCTTTACTTGATGGGGCAGGGGGAGGGGGGGTGGGGGGTGTTCATAACCTATCGGTTACTACTAGTACGTGCGTTCTGATATGACCTTAGGTGTTGCCAGGATGTAAAACTCCAAGCAATCAAACCAACTAGTGGGCGCTTCAAATGCCAGTACCAGTTGCGGCATTACAGCCCCCACTGCCGTGTTATGATAGGTAGTGTTTTGGACGTACGTAGGGGGAGTGTTTTGAACTTATCAGTAGTGTTTTGAACCTAAGTTCAAAACACTACGGTAGTGTTTTCAACAGGGTAGTGTTTTGAACGTCCTACAGCGGCACCAGTGGCGCCACCACCGGCAGTGTATACTGAGTACTCGCGCCGGCTTGCACCACTTCTCCATAATAATATTTATATAATATATATAATACATATAATATATTAAAAAATGTATAATTAATATATATATATAAATCTATCTACAGTAAAATTGACAAGAGAGAACAAAATGACATTATCGGTTGAGTAATTTAATCTCTGTCAAATAATTATATGCCCTTGCGGTAAAAATAAAAAAATCCCTCCGGTGCGATGACATGGTCAACCTCGGGGGAGGCAAGGTGGGTGAGATGGCGCCACCGGTACAGTGTTGTATCTTACGGAGGATAACAATAATAATAATAATAAGTAATATTACCTTGCGAATCTTTATACTCGCATAATACGTTATACATCACATATATAAAATGTATAATATATAATAATTAATATATAATATATACATTATATATAATATATATGCATCGCATATATACGTATTTACTACATATCTTATTTAAATCGTTATGACAATTTCATATGTGATATCCAATGGAAATAAATGGGTATTATAACTGTCAAATAATAACTGCTATTTAACATCCAATGCAACTCGCTCACCTCGTGCAGCGCGCTGTCAGAGCATGTGGGTGGAGGATGGGGGGGGGGGGGGGTTACAATATGGAGACCTTTAGTAAATCCGTTATCACATGATGTGGTATTTAGCACCTGGGGCAATGCCCTTTGCCGATGCCCTTTGTCGATATGAACACACAAACTGATTTTGATATCGGCCTGGTTTCTTTTCACTTGAGATATCTTCAATGTTATCCATTTAAAATAAAATAAAATTTACTTCAAACTAAAGGAGGGTCGATCTTTTGTTGTTGGTACATTAGTTGATTAAGCAGGTGAAATTTCAATCACAAATGATTGGTCTTCC
>JASIRB010000343.1:0-25000 GCA_030323885.1 Branchipolynoe longqiensis
TCCCCAGGCACAACCCACGACGACCGAGATCGGATAACGGCCCTATTCAAAGCAGGACTGGCGAAAGGGACCTGGTGCAACAAATCCCGGCAAGTGGCGCGTTACATCCAGCATGCCAAGGAATACTGATGCGATCCCCATCGCACATCGTAGCTCAACGTCATGTCCCTGATCGCCTCCCTGAATGCTGACCTCCGGTCCCTGGCTGCAGTCTACAACTACATCAGCGGTGCCCGGACCTGGGTTCGGCTCATGGGAGGCGCCCCTGTCACATTCAACACCTACCCGGTGTCCCTTGTCAAACACGGTGTGGCCAGATCCTCCATACACATCCCTCGACAAGCCCCACCGCTCACACTCAAACTACTAGACGTGGTGATCTGCTACTTCCGGTCGGCCGGACCAGGAGCTAAGGTTCTCTCCGTAGCATTGCTAATGGGCTACTTCACCCTCCTGCGCCAAGGGAACCTCCTAGTTACCGGTCGCAGCCATGACCCTGGCCACACCACCAAAGGCATGGACGTCAGGTGCATCTGGAGTCAGCTGCAGGTTCATGTCCGGTCATCAAAAACAATGAGGTGTGCCATCTACATCACCTTGCAACCGCTGATTGGATCCCCATGCTGCCCGGTGCGAGCATGGCATGAATATAAACAATCGACCAACACACCTCGAGGAGCACGAGCCTTCCTACGCCTCGATGGTGAGCCCCTCATGGCCGTGACCTTGACGACCATTCTCCGGGTGGCAATCGCCTCGACCCGACACCCAACACCAAACTCCTTCACTCTCCACAGCGTCCGGCGTGATGGTGCCCAGGCCTGCACCCATGCGGGCGCCCCAATCGAGATGTCTGACAGCTCGGGAACTGGTGCTCGAACGCAGTACGCGCCTATGTCCTCTGGGCCGCATTCTCCACAGCGAACCAGGCTCTCTCCACTCATTTTGGTTGAGAGCTTGATTCACTGACCCACTTGAATTCATGTACTTTATCTGAACGTTACGTCCTATACTCTGACATTTGCCTGAATAAAAGTCCATATCATGCAGTCCCTTGTTCGTGTTGTAAATTGTTCATGTTGGTTCGTCAACATGGGTAATTTGCATGAAAACGGAGGACTGCTGCTCCAGTGGCAGCACCTGGGTTCGATCTCGACGCCCAAAAACCCCATGACAGACCTCCACGGAACCACATCTCACCGTGCGAGATCTGTGACATCACATCCAGTCAATGATGGCCCGCCAGATCCTGCATTTCTACACATTGCCTAAAGCCGCTGGACCGACAACAACCACCAGCTTACTTGGCCGCCCACCCATCCATACAATAAGATGACAGGCATTGATAGGGTTGAGAGCCTAATTCACTGACTTGGAATTGGAATATTATTATAATGACTTTACAGAAATAACTGGATGATTTAAATGTGATTAAAACAGTTTTCTTAGTGCTTCACATATGAGTTTCGTGAAAAGGAGATATTTTGGAATTTATTTAAACTATTATTTATTTACGAACCAGACCTAAAATGTCGGAATATTTTACATTGGAACTACCCAAACTAGGTCATTTTTGTTTTGTTAATGCTTGTTCATACACTTGACCACAGTGTTGACATTACCATTACCAGTCACAGTGTCTTTCTATCGCTTTAAATGTCACATTGAATTACTGAAAACAAAAATTAAAAGAATGTGTGGTTTATATGACATTGGAAGTTACGTCATTGTAACCTATAGTATTATGCTTAATTCACCTCAAATTTGAAGCATGCTTTCCAAACTACAGCCGAAAATGTAACCCATACACATTAGTTTTATTATCCTGGTATTAATTAATGCTCATGTGGATCACATAAAATGCTAGGTCTCAAAACGGATTAAAATGTGTCCAAATATGGTCGTCATTTGTGACCTGTGGTTGATCACTGCACAGCAATGTGATCAATTGTCAGTATTTTTGGTACTAATGTCTACTACATTCACAGCTATATATCATAGATTGCCACACCAAAATCTAATCGAGTGAAATTGTTTTGTGCATTGTCACCTATATTGACAGAGGTATGAACTAGAACACACAAATACCACAGCTGTGTGATGAAAAAGAAATCTTAAAAACAATACCTGCATGACTTTTCGTTGGTTTGACTGATATATTTGGCTATGCATTATTGATATGCCTGTTAAGTCACTATGTGTGACTTGTGGTTAATTGCTACACAAACATTAAATCAGTTGTCATTGTTTTGTCACTGCTGTCAACTACATTGACAGAAGTATATATCCTCAATATAATTTTTCTGTATTTGATCGTTTGTATTATCTGTCTCTTTATTTTCATTCTTGTTAGGACCTCCACATTGCTTATCATTGCTGGGAGTGGAATTTTTAACATTCTTCTCTATTGCCACATTTCAAATGCCTCAAGCTTTGTTGTTATTGCTTTCTTCAAAGTCCATGTCTTGCAGCAATATAAAAGTGTAGACGACACATAGCATTTTAGCAGTCGGAGTCTTATTTTTATATTTATGTCTCTAGATGTTTGTACTTTCTGCATCTCTAGAAATGTTGTTTTGGCAATGTTTATTCTCCGTTGAATCTCTCTTTCACATCCGCCATCACTAGTTATTAAATGGCCCAGATACACAAATTACTCTACCTGCTCCAAGATTACACCATTAACTTTTATCTCTGCTCTTGGTTTGAATTCCTTTGTGCTGACAATCATGGATTTTGTCTTCTTTACATGCATTTTGAGGCCACATCTCTCACTTTTTTCTTTTACTTCATCCACTAAATCTTGTAGTTGATTTGACGTTAAGGCTAGCAGTGCTGTATCGTCTGCGTATCTTGTGTTATTGATATTTCCACCTCCAACATTTATTCCTATTGTAAAAATATACGGATTTTCGGTTAAGAATTATATATTGGCAGAGAGCATTATTATTCTTGGAACATCCTTGTCGCACTCCACATTTGATCTTCACTTCTGGTGTCAATGAGTCTCCAATTATTACAGCAGCATACTGTTCCCAGTAGAGGTTGGCCACAAGCCGAACGTCCTTACCGTCTAAACCAATTTTTTGTAGAGCTTCTATGAGTTTCTTATGATGTACTTTGTCAAATGCTTTAGCGTAGTCTATATAACATATGTGTATATCCTTATCTACTTCTAGGTGTCTCTCAATTATTATTCTCATGTTAAAAATGGCTTCCCTTGTTCCACTGTTTGGTCTGAATCCAAATTGCTCTTCTGATACCTCTCGATTAATTTAAAAAAAAATCCTTTCTAGTAGTATTTTGAGTAAAGCTTTAATAACATGGCTCATGAGGCTTATTGTTCTGAAATCTGAGCATTCCACCGCTTTTGGTTTCTTAGGAAGGGGAATAAATATAGATTTTCTTAAGTCTGATGGAATATACCCGGTGTTATATATGTCATTAAAAAGAGCAGTTATCCTTGTGATGCTAGCTCCCTCCAAAGCTTTTAACATTTCAGAAGAGATATCGTCTGTTTCTACTGCTTTCCCATTCCGAAGTTGCCCAATCGCTCTTATTACTTCGCTCTCCAGAATAGGAAGCCCATCAGTATTCCTCATCTCAGGTATTTCCTCTCTCTGCTCATCAAAAAGTTCTTCGATATAGTCAGACCATTTATGAGAGACTTCCTCTTCATCAAAAAGTAGTTGTCCTTTCTTATTCTTGATACATCCTCTTTGTTTCGAAGACTGCTTATTATTTGTCATTTCTCTGACCCTTTCGTACATATCCCTTGTCTGATGATTGTTTTCAAGGGTTTCTATCTCCTCACATTTCGATCTCAGCAATCTTTCTTTTTCTTGGGAGCACTTGTTCTTTACTTCCCTGTCCATTCCATGGTATTTCATTGTATTCTTATGTATCTTCCTCTCTTTCATTAGTTGTAGGATTTCATCTGTCATCCATGCCTTCTATGTTACCTTTTTTTTCAGTGGGAGCAATATTTCATTTGTTTGTTTTAGTCTTTCCTTGAAACACTTCCAGTTATTCTCCATTTTTGATTCTTTATTTTCATTTTGTTCGCTTAGTTCCATGAGTAAAGATTCGTATTTGTTGTTCACCTCCACTGCATAGGTTTTCCTCAGTTCTGGTTGTTTAAGTGCTGTGATGTCATATTATGGCCTCTTTATCTGTGAGGATTTCGACTTCCTCAGTTTGACTTCTATGGTGGCAATGAGTGGGTTATGATCCGAACCTATATCTGCACCTGGGTATGTTTTTATTCTATTTATACTGTTTTTAAATCTATCTTTAATCATGATGTAATCGATCTGGTTCCTGCAGACATCTCCTGGGCTCTTCCATGTGAATAGTCTTCTATTTGGCTGCTGGAAGAAGGCATTAGTTATGACCAGTTTGTTTTTTACGCAGAATTGTAACAGGCGTTCTCCTCCGTCATTTCGGGTTCCCAGTCCATAGTGTCCAGTCACCTTCGGATATTGTTCCTGTCCAACCTTTGCATTTAGGTCGCCAAGCACTACAAGGATATCACTTGGCTTTGTTTGTTTTAAACCAGCTTCCACATCCTCATAGAAGGATGCAACTTCCCAATCCTCGTAGCTTTGTGTTGGTGCATACACTACCATGATGGCAATATTCCACTACTCCTTGTTATATCCAGTAATTCCCACCATCAGACCAGAATAGGAATATGGTTTGACTCGGCTCGAAATAAAACACATGATCTCACACTTGAGATGCGGCTGGTGTAACCATTTGACCACCAGGGATGACTAAACTACCTTGGTCTATTTGTTCAATAATTAGTTATATTTTTGCTTAATTCACAATAGCGCAGGACATGGTGTATGAGTACAGTCAAATGTGGTTATTTTGAGAGACAATACTAAGTCGTAATTCATTGTGTCTAATTGGCGTCTTATTGACGACCAATTTTTGTTCTTGCTTAATGGCATGCCATAATTGCAGGTGGCACATGTTGATCTGATAATGGCTAACATGCATGTTGATTACATACGGGTACCGTGAAACGCAACCCGGTACAACTTGGGTTGCGACGATTTTATTACACGTATCGGTTGTGCAAAGCACGACGACGCCACCACACCAGTCACGTGACTGATGTAGTCCACCATGCCCAGACTTCACATTTTATATTTGTAAAGTCGCATAATTGTCCAATTTAAAAACATTTAAATCGCACATAGGTCCCTCTACAGCTACGTGTTGGAGAAATGCTGACGAGATTGCATCCAAATCAAATATCTATTTCCAAGTACGTTGTGTATGTATTTACTACATTATTGAACAAAGCATATAACTGCACCAAACAGTCAAATCTGTTTCCCCAGATATTGTCACATCAGGAATTCCGTACACACCACAATTAAATTAACACATACCTAACTAACTTTATGTTATCGTCTGCTCCTGACGAAATGTAATTTGCTATAAATTGAATCAAACAAAAACATTTCATCTTTTCAATTTCTGGTTCACCTTTGTGTTGTTCACTTTGTGAATTACAGTATGCGCAGATTAATAAACCTACATTTAGTTAGAGATATCAGTAGCACACAATTCGAGGTACAAGGACTGCTTTAGAGAATAGTTGTCTCCTAAATGTGAACAAAATGCCACTAGATGTCACTGTATGATGACATATGATGGCAATATTGTGTGCACACAGACTCCTCATACTCAGAGATGATACCATATTCAGTCGTACATCTATAGCTTCTAGCAATTAGCAATTAGGCTCTAGTTATCCTTATATGGATATAATATTACATAATTGAACTGAAATTTGACGAATCGCACTGAGTCATAGCCAGCGAAATTAGTGGGAAATCAGTGGAACAAGTGTACAGTTGTACATGTATACAGTCGTACATGTGCATGAGTACAGTCGTACAGGTGTATGAGTACAGGTGCATGAGTACAATCGTGCCAGTGTACGAGTACAGTCGTGCCGGTGTACGAGTACAGTAGTACAGGTGCATGAGTACAGTCGTGCCGGTGTATGAGTACAGTCATACAGGTCATGAGTACAGTCATGCTGGTGTACGAGTACAGTAATACAGGTGCATGCATACTGTCATACCAGTGTATGAGTACAGTTGTGCAGGTGTACGAGTACAGTCATAAAGTGCATGAGTACAGTCATGCCGGTGTACGAGTACAGTCATACAGGTGCATGAGGACAGTCATGCCGGTATACGAGTACAGTCATACAGGTGCATGAGTACAGTCATGCAGGTGTACGAGTACAGTCATACAGGTGCATTAGTACAGTCATGCCGGTGTATGAGTACAGTCATACAGGTGCACGAGTATAGTTGTGCCAGTGTGTGAGTACAGTCATACAGGTGCATGAGTACAGTTGGGCAGGTGTATGAGTACAGTTGTACAGGTGCATGAGTACAGTCGTGCCAGTGTACGAGTACAGTCATACAGGTGCATGAGTACAGTTGTGCCAGTGTACCAGTACTGCCATACAGGTGCACACATATAGTTGTGCCAGTGTACGAGTACAGTCATACAGGTGCATGAGTACAGTTGTGCAGGTGGATGAGTACAGTGGTACAGGTGCATGAGTAAAGTCATACAGGTGCATGAGTACTGCCGTACAGGTGCATGAGTACAACTGTACATGTGTACAGTCGTACAAATGCATGAGTACAGTTGTACATGGGTACAGTCATACAGGTGCATGAGTACACTCATGCCGGTGTACGAGTACAGTCATACAGGTACATGAGTACAGTTGTGCTGGTGTACGAGCATAGTCAAACAGGTGCATGAGTACAGTCATGCCGGTGTATGAGTACAGTTGTACAGGTGCACAAGTACAGTCATTCCGGTGTACGAGTACAGTCATACAGGTGCCTGAGTACAGTCATACAGGTGCATGTGTACAGTCATGCCAGTGTACGAGTACAGTCATACAGGTGCATGCGTACAGTCATGCTGGTGTACGAGTACAGTCGTACAGGTGCGTGAGTACAGTCATGCCAGTGTACAAGTACAGGTGCATGAGTACAGTTGTATGGGTGCATGAGTACAGTTGTACAGGTTCAGGTGTACGAGTAGAGTCATACAGGTGTACGAGTACAGTCATTCAGGTGCATGAGTACAGTCATGCCGGTGTATGAGTACAGTCAAACAGGTGCATGAGTACAGTCATGCTGGTGTACGAGTACAGTCATACAGGTGCATGAGTACAGTCATGCCAGTGTACAAGTACAGGTGCATGAGTACAGTTGTATGGGTGCATGAGTACAGTTGTACAGGTTCAGGTGTACGAGTAGAGTCATACAGGTGTACGAGTACAGTCATTCAGGTGCATGAGTACAGTCATGCCGGTGTATGAGTACAGTCAAACAGGTGCATGAGTACAGTCATGCTGGTGTACGAGTACAGTCGTACAGGTACATGAGTACAGTTGTGCTGGTGTATGAGAACAGTCATACAGGTGCATGCATACAGTCATGCTGGTGTATGAGTACAGTCATACAGGTGCATGAGTACAGTCATGCCAGTGTACAAGTACAGGTGCATGAGTACAGTTGTATGGGTGCATGAGTACAGTTGTACAGGTTCAGGTGTACGAGTAGAGTTATACAGGTGTACGAGTACCTTCGCAGTTCGGCTACAGCCATCAGCTGTTATAGTTGGATGCACGCTTTTGAGACTGATCCCCAATCCTGCCTGCAGGTCACATGACCAATCTGCCGCACAGTTATACATCTGTGTGTGTCGATATCGGAGACTGAGTGCTGATTGTCAGCTCCAGGCTCTCAACTTTACCTGGTAGTACTGGGAGCCACACAAATATAAATCGCTGACGGATACAGGCGAAACCAACGCGACTGCAGGCAGAACGAGTTCTGGTCTACAACCCACGTGACTGCCAGACGTGCATGTATACCTGGGCCGCGTTCAGGGTCCGTCTCGGAGGTGCCGCGGAGACGTCTCGGCGATGCTTTTTGGCCTAATACCGTTCAGAGTGCATCTCGGCGACGTCTCGGCGATGCCTCCCTTTTCAATCAGGAGACAAAAAGCACCTCGAAAATGGCCGCCGTGTCCAGTGGTTTCATCCAAATCGCAGCACAGCTTTTCCATTGCAAATGGCCGCCGCCTATGGGGGCGGCCATTTTCGAGACAACAAACTGCCTTTGCCGTTCAGACTAGCGTGACATCAGGCCTGTCGGCGAGGCGCCTCCGAGACGGAGCCTGAACACGGCCCAGGATTATGAGTGACACCTCGCACCACTGGGGAGCCACCTGCTCTGGTACCATGAAATTAACCAATTGACCTTAACATAAGGCGATGCTTCAGCGTTTAGGGAATGTGACTGAGTGGGGTAGCATTATAAAAACAGCAAAGGTGTGCTACAGTCATAAATCATCATATAAACTCTTATATCGCTAGGACACCCTGACTCACGGACTGACTGACTGACTGACTGACTCATACACTCTTCTATATTATTTTGAATGGAACAGAATACAATTCGTAAATTAAGACTGCCCATATCCTGTGTTTATGAAAGGCCACCGCAAATTGCACGACGCATTGCCGCATTGCCGCATTGCCGCATTGCCGCACTGCCTCATTGCCGCACTGCCGCATTGCCGCACTGCCGCATTGCTGCATTGCCGCATTGCCGCATTGCCTCATTGCCGCACTGCCTCATTGCCGCACTGCCGCATTGCCGCACTGCCGCACTGCCGCATTGCCGCACTGCCGCATTGCTGCATTGCCGCATTGCCGCATTGCCTCATTGCCGCACTGCCTCATTGCCGCATTGCCGCATTGCCGCACTGCCGCACTGCCGCACTGCCGCACTGCCGCACTGCCGCACTGCCGCACTGCCGCACTGCCGCACTGCCGCACTGCCGCACTGCCGCACTGCCTCATTGCCGCATTGCCGCATTGCCGCACTGCCGCATTGCCGCATTGCCGCATTGCCGCATTGCCGCATTGCCGCACTGCCTCATTGCCGCATTGCCGCATTGCCGCACTGCCTCATTGCCGCACTGCCGCATTGCTGCATTGCCGCATTGCCGCATTGCCGCATTGCCGCATTGCCGCATTGCCGCATTGCCGCACTGCCGCATTGCCGCATTGCCGCATTGCCGCATTGCCGCACTGCCGCATTGCCGCACTGCCGCATTGCCGCATTGCCGCATTGCCGCACTGCCGCATTGCCGCACTGCCGCATTGCCGCATTGCCGCATTGCCGCATTGCCGCATTGCCGCATTGCCGCACTGCCGCATTGCCGCACTGCCTCATTGCCGCACTGCCGCATTGCTGCATTGCCGCATTGCCGCATTGCCGCATTGCCGCATTGCCGCATTGCCTCATTGCCGCACTGCCTCATTGCCGCATTGCCGCATTGCCGCACTGCCGCATTGCCGCATTGCCGCATTGCCACATTGCCCTATGCCACAATTGCTCACAGATTGGGAACCCCGCTTCCACACTTCCGCCATGTGAAGCATAGTCAAATTATTGCGCAACGTGAGGCGCTCCTCGCTTTAGAACCCGCCGTTTTGTATATAAAAGACCCACCTGCCTTGGTCTGACACGGTTGTGAATCAGTGACCCCACACGTGGGCAGGGCCGGCCGAGGGCCTGCACTAGGTAATGACGTCACAGGTTGACAGAATGCTCTGCCATGTGTGGCCAAAGAGTGATGGATGAGGTGTGGGAGCAGGGTAGGACCCTAAAGGCATGCATCGTGTGGAGCCGAGCTATAAGGTAGCGTAATCGCGATGAATAAACCTATAATAGTGTATAATGTGTGAACACACTGGGCTTGAGGCTATACCTTAAGTACATATACTACATCGTTATGATGCTTACCTTATTGACAGATAACACACCATTATGATGCCCACCTTATTGACATATACTACATCGTTATGATGATTACCATATTGACAGATACCACACCATTATGATATCTGCTTTATTGACAATTACTACATCATTATGATGCTTACCATATTGACAAATACCACACCATTATGATGTCTGCCTTATTGACAATTACCACATCATTATGATGCATACCATATTGACAAATATCACACCATTATGATGCCTGCCTTATTGACAATTACTACATCGTTATGATGCTTACCATATTGACAAATACCACACCATTATGATGTCTGCCTTATTGACAATTACCACATCGTTATGATGCATACCATATTGACAAATATCATACCATTATGATGTCTGCCTTATTAACAATTACTACATCATTATGATGCTTACCATATTGACAAATATCACACCATTATGATGCCTGCCTTATTTACATATACCATACCATTTTGACGCCTGGTGTATTACAAACAAAGTAATATGACAATCAAACAATAACTGAGTACACCTAAAACACGCCGTGCCTTGTTAGTAACACATGACGTCATTGATCCTGCGTTCAGACCACGTTCGAGACCAGGATCAAAAGACTGCTTTATTTCCTCCCGATTCTCCGATTGGCCTCAGGACATCTGTTACATTGTGTCAATATCCGCGCAGAATCATTGTTGGTGTGCAACGCTAGCCGCGCTACCCACGTGACCAGCACGTGACCACCACATGATTAGCTCTGTAAGTGTAAGATACAGCCAGTATTTTTGTAAGGAATCTCAACATGCGAGAGGTCCACATGAGCGTCCATTGTCACACATCCACAGTAGACGGGTGTGCACGGCGGGAGGCGGGATGAGTGAGGGATGCAGCCATGATGGCACCACAACGAGGTGAGCCTTGCCAGAGCAGCTCAGGAGCCTTCCGCACAACAATTCACCTACAATCCCCGCTAAAACAAAGCACAATGAAACCACGCCTCTTCGCGAACAGTTCCACTGAACACTAGGTGGTCAGTGACCACTTCGACTGAACACCAGGTTAAACATAACCAGCTGGTATATGGGTGTGCACATCCACTAAACACTAGGTGAAGCATTCTTGTGTTAGTACAACTTTGTTAGTATAATAACCAGTGATATAGTAACTTATTTGTTCCATCTCTGTGTAGTCATATACTATGATTGATTTATTGTTGATTCATAAATCATAATCATAGAATATGTTTTGGTAGACCGATCAGTATGCATAGTGTTCAGAAGGCTGGGAATGGAGCGCATGCAGAGAGAGAATGCAGTCAATTCTGCATTGAAACTATGCCACTATGGCTTCTTATGCACCCTGCACATATAGATGCTACACCAGGTATTTTGACTTCGATGACACTCCTATAAGAGATGCATATACAATACAAACTTAACAGAATTATGCAGCCCCTTTCCGATATCGTCCCACTGAATAACATACCGGATATTGGCGTGAGTGCTGAGCTCATGTTCCAGAATGCACAGTGTCTACACCCGCCTTCCTGACCAGACGGATGGCCGAATGAGCTAGAGCGTCCGTCTCCCGTGTTGGTAGATTGTGGGGTCGTGAGTTCGAACCCTGGTCGAGTCAAAGCAATGAATTAAAGATTTATACTTGTCACTTCCTAGCCTAGTGCTTGGCATTATTAGGATAGGGCAAGGACTGGTTGGCTCAGTGTCAGAATAATGTGACTGAGTGGGATATCAGGTCATGGTGCTGGCGGCCTGATCTTCCAGTGGGGCAGCACTATATAGTCACCATGAGTGGGCACTGTCACAAGTCAGTACCCGTCCTGATATGACCTTAGATGTTGATAGGACGTAAAACAACAACAAACAAACATCCGCCTTCCTGGCGGTCCTGTCTCTCACAGTGCGCTGCAGTAATGGATGCAAACAATCGAACTTGACCCAAGCTACACACCAAACGCCGCTTTAATCCTGTCTCTCACAGTGCGCTGCAGTCATGGATGCAAACAATCGAACTTGACCCAAGCTACACACCGAACGCCGCTTTAATCCGTTCAGACCTGCAGACCCCACATGCTACGATCAACACTGAGAGTGTTTCATGCATGAGGAGTGCAGCACACCGGCGTAGTTTGGCATATATAAACACTTTGTCTTAGCATGTGTACGTAGCTTATTATGTGAACAAGATGGCGACGCTACATATCACTGCACAAAGCCTGTGTATATCACCTGGATTGTTCTCAACTGTCTGACATCGCCAGTCTTTGTTCAAATATAACATTTCTAGTTATATATTAGTACAACAGCCCAGATAATCACACGCGCATTACTCATACTGCGGAACCAGACGAGATGGCCGAATATGTTAGAGCATCCGTCTCCGGCGTTGGTAGATCATGGGGTCGTGGGTTCGAACCCTGGTCGAGTCAAACCAATGACGCAAAAATTGATAATTGTCGTTTGGCGTTCGGCATTATTAGATTAGGGAAAGGACTGGTTGGCTCAGTGTCAGGATAATGTGACTGAGTGGGATATCAGGTCACGGTGCTGGCGGCCTGGTCTTCCAGTGGGGCAACACTATAAAGTCGCCATGAGTGCGCATTGTCACAAGTCGGTACCCGTCCTGATATGACCTTAGATGTTGCTAGGACGTAAAACAACAACAAACTCATACTGCGGAACACAATGGACGCATGTAGATTAGACCCTTACGTAGACGATCGTGTATGTTATTTATTATAAACATTGGCGATGACGTTGGTCATGGCTTGAATCCACCTATAGTAGAACATGCGGGTTTAACCATGTTTGAGTGCCACTTCCTACACCAGCCCGTCTGCATGTCTGAGTGGGCTGAGCTTCTCCCGCAGTCAGATATTCAGGATTCTGCTGTGGAGGCTTCCTCTGCCACACACCTCACCCCTCCTGGGAACCTGCACGCCCCGAGTGCCGGCTTTGCTTTCCGGTTCCGGATCCCAACACCCTTGCGACCAATGGGGACACGCGGTCTATTTTCCCACCGGCGTCTGGGCTCGCCCAATGGGAGGCGGCGACTCTTTTCTCCCGGCGGGGCGCGGCTCTGGTGGGGCGGGCAAACGTCGCCCCATCTGTCCAAATAGACCGAGCGGCTGTGGGGACACCCTTAGTGATGGGCTGCTTTCACGGCCAGGAACAAGTTATCCAGGCCTTTAAATATCGTTATTCAGTATTTCCACTTTACACACATGAAGTAGGTCTTCGGCCCCAAGCCTCTCGTACAATGCATATCTTACTCACAGCGGTGGTCCAGGCTTGCACAGGAATATATATGAGCTATTTTATGTATTATGTGAATATACAACCACATCAGCCATCCATATAATTATCACCAAATGTCATATCATATTGTGCACTTCCTGCACCCACCGTCCACCACCCGCGGCTCCACACACACGAAGGCAGCGCCACGCAGGCAGACTCTGCTCTGTGTCTCATTAACTTTGTCGCTTACATAACCGAGATTAACTTGATTAGTGCAATCATTCTATACTCACAGCGGTCCCCCGGTAATGGTATACTCACCAGGTTGAAAACACAGCCCGAAAATGTGAACCCGGAAGTCAAAAACCGCTCTGGGCGATAACTGGGGTCGAAGCGGACAGACTGGGTTTTAAACCAATTTGTAAAGTGCTTCTTCAAGTAGGCAAATACATCTGATAGGACTACTTGACTTTCGTGTATTATTCAACCAGTGCGTCATGCCTGTGGAAATACCGTATAGTGATCCTTCAATAGACGGGGGCTGTGCTCTGCTATTAGTTATCGTTTCTATATGACTATTTAATTAACAGAGGTGTGTATTGATGAACAAATTGTTATTGGGAGGCTTTAAACTTATTAATGCCTTTCGCTAATGACAATGCAGGCAGTGTTGGTTTGGTGGTACTCCGAATGATATTCAGTTTGGTTATAATTTCGTAGGTTGAAGGATCCACATACTTTATGTGTCTTCTATTGGACTTTTTCCAGTAGAACATTACATGAGCTCCCGGGGTAATACAGTTACGCTACCTGGCCCCGACCAACTAACGAACGTCACCTCTTTTCTAAGTTAGTAATGGTACAGGTTATATCTCTATTTTGCAAATACTTCGGCAAGATATAAAATACCCATTATCAAACATGGTAGTAAATATTGTAGACTACTGTTCGAGATTGAAATGACATCAGTTGCCACTTCTGCAGTTCTCAGAGTTGCACCCAGTTGCATACCCATCATATCGTATTAAAAAACTAAAATACTATATAATGTATATCATATACTTACGCCAGTATCGATAGATCTGTAAGGTAGACATATCTGGGGCTGGATATGAACATATATTACGCAACAAAAACAATCAAAGTTATGCATGATATATCATGTTATCCCTATATTATTAAATGTTGACTTTTCCTGTCTGCAATCCTCAGGCATTTATTACTTGGTTGATGTGGTTAGATCCACATGGGAAGCAGGCCTCTACATTAAAGCAGGTCAATTCCAGCTCGATTCACTTCCGGTTCTGCTTCTAACCACTCACTCGTCAGATTTCATCCATGTCCCCACCGGCCAGCACCCTCAGAGAGGCGTCAGATTCAATAGCCGTGTAAGCAGATTGCGAGAACCGTGTTACAGATATCCGTATAGGTCACGGTGAGCTGCAGGTTCCACGTCAATGCTGTAGAAGCGACGCTGAGAATAAGGATGGACTTCTCAAACCCAACTCCACGTCGAGGGTCCTTGGCAGCCAGCAGTACGCACGTCGGCAGGCTACACGCCATCCTCCGCCTTGGGTAGAAGCAGAGATTGTCGCGTCTTGTGCCTTAAATCTGCATGGTCCGATAAAGCATCACATTTTCAAAGCCAAAGGAATTATCTAGATTTGATTCTACACATCTAGCTTAGATACTGATGCACATATTGAGCATTGTTGTGTGCCAAATAGAACTAGAATGGAATACCGAGGCAATTTAATAGAACCTGTTACTACTGAAGGCTATGGTGCCAGAGTTTTGGTGTGTTTGTCAAAACTAATTTTACATGTTCACACTTCAAATATCTCAAAACTTAGCCATTTAAAATAAAATAATTTCAAGCTAAAGGAAGATGGATTATGGCAATCAATTCAATATATTTATCTCAGAAAAATGACAGACGCTCAAAAGCATCGGACTAAAGCATGCAACTTTAATTGACGCGTTCACTGGGCTGTCGGTGGCGTGTCGGTGAGAGGGTCCGTGGCGCAACTCAGGTGACAGTCGGTGGCGTGTTGGTGAGAGGGTCCGTGGCGCAACTCATGTCACAGTCGGTGGCGTGTTGGTGAGAGGGTCCGTGGCGCAACTCAGGTGACAGTCGGTGGCACCAACAAGGCCCCGTGACGCGGCTCCCCGGACTGACAGCGGTTTGTAGGCACGTTACGGGAGTCACACCAGCCCGTCCTGATCAAAGTGGACAGTCCAGACCGGGAATATCCGCCCGTCAACAAGCCGGGCGAACCAGGCCGCTAAACCCAAGAGGAACAACCTGGACAGGAGGCAGTCGGGCCGTGGCCAATTAGGCTTATAATGCTGCCAGGCGCCGCCCGCCATCTCAGAGCAGCTGCCGGCGGCCAATTAAGGGAACTCATTCAATAGACTACATCACCGTTCCAGCGGCGCGGTGCATTGTGGGATGCATCAAAGCAAAACAAACCCGCGAGAAGCACATGGCACATGCTAATACACTGCATGCAGCTATGAAATGTGCTAGTTTCAGGTCATCTCAGCTCTTGTTTGAAACCTAGAATACCAACTAAAATATATATATATAATAAATTAAGATATTAATCTTTTATCCAGCATTGCATTTACATCAATATAATCAGCACTCTAGCATACTCTAGCATACTCTAGCATACTCTAGCATACTTGGAGGAAGCCCTGGTCATGTAGCCAATAGTGGACATAGGTGAACGTAGTGGAGGCTAACATAGTTGAATGTAGTTGAATGTAGTTGAACATAGTTGAACGTAGTTGAACGTAGTTGAACGTAATTGAACGTGCTGGCATCTGTGCCATAATGTATTTATCCATACCAAAACCTGCCGTACCTTAACATATTTCAATATAATTTAACATACTTACACCATGTTTGACCCACGTTAATCTATCCTATGGATCACTATGTCCACTAACGGCAATGTGACCGGGCCTTTAGTCTCCACGAACTGCCTTTAATACATGCAGCATGAGTTACCTTTCAGTTTCAGTGAACCTCAGACAAATTTGACGATCCTTACTGATCATAAGATAACAGCGTAAATGTCATAATTCCTGATGTTTTCATCCGTTATTTAAAAACTATATGTTTTTGTGGCTCCCTAGTAAGAGTAGTATCCGCTACTTCCATCTTTATTGTCGTCTGCTATGTCCAGCCGAGGACGTCCCCGTGTCGTGCTGGATTCGGGAGAAGAGAGTCAGTAGTGGTTGGTTGTTGAAGTTTTACGTCCTGGCAACATCTAATGTCATATCAGGACTGATACCAACTTGTGACAGTGCACACTCATGGCGACTTTATAGTGTTGCCCCACTGGAGACCAGGCTGCCAGCATCATGACCTGATATCCCATTCAGTCACAATATCCTAACACTGAGCCAACCATCCTTGCCCTATCCTAATAATGTTTAGCACCTGGCCAGGATTTGACAAATATCGATTTTTAAGTCATTGGTCTGACTCGACCTGGGTTCGAATCCCACGATCTACCAAAAGGAGAGACAGACGCTCAACTCACTCGGCCCCCCGTGCGGTGACTTCACTAGTGCCGCATACAGAGGTGGGAGTGGTGAAACATGCATAGCATGCTGTCGTTGATGGGTTTTGGGGCTTCGGGACTCACTCAAAGCAATCATTGATACTAAATGTACACATCCAAATTTCCCCAATGGAGTGGTGCTATTCCCCAGGAGTCCAAGCAAATAAGGGGATGTCTAATTTCTTCCAACTAGAATGTTGTAAGAATCGTAGTCGCAGATTTGAGCAGTCTCAAATGATAACATATTGACCTATTCTGGTCTGTCAACTGGACATTTGTGACAACTTTAATATAGGTTGCAATGGTCTCGGTAGTTCCGCTGTGTACCCGGGTTTCAATGAGTCTTGTTCGATTGGAGGCGAACGCGCAAACTCGTGAAGTACTCACTCAAAGTCGTCTGCTTGAGTGCGTCTCAATGGGCCCTGAGGGGATATTTAAACAGCACTTCCTCAACAATAACCTTCGTTATTGTCCTACAAGTGGAATCATCTGCCACTGGTGTTAACGGGCAGGGCCATTCGTCATAACTGAATGAACGCGTGGTTCTTTTAGCCACTGACGGTCTGACCCAGCCATACCCCAGTGATATGCTTTCAAACCCACCTCTCCTCGACTACGCAGGTGCACTTTGTGCACGAACATGCATCAATCGCTCACGGACCAATTTATATTAAATATTTCGTGTATGGTGTACGTATTGGGAGACTGGGCGACCAGGACCACGACCCAATATACCACTCACTCACATATTCATGATACTGAGCAAACCAGTCTTTGTTCTATCCTAGTAATGCAGAGTGTCTGGTTTGGTGGCGACATGTGTCAATAGTGTATGTCTTTGGCCTGACTTGTTCATGGTTCAAACCCACGACCACCCTCGGGGGAGGCCTGCCAGCCCTCTTATCGGTTCGATCACACCGCCTGGTAAATTATTCTGTGAGAATGAGACACATTAATCATTCATGCATGATGTGCCACCTTAATGTTGACGTTAATATATGTAACACCGTGCCTCCACTGCTAAAGCTACAGGACAACCTTATCACTGATGAATAAGAAACTATAATAGACGAAGTCAATATTAATCAGCAGCATGTAAGTCTCGCAGCTTGTACAGTGGAAGACAATGCTACAACCACATTGTTGTGTATTTTATTAGCTATATATGCCAACTTTGCGATGATTTGTTTTAGATCAGTTATTTATGAAAGTTGAATGCAAAGTTCACTCCATATGTTATTATTGTGTTTTGTCCCATCTCTATATTCAAAGGTTGTGGAATATTGCACTAGTTCAGTTAGAACTTGTCTAAATTTAATGTAGTACCGGTCAAACGGTACTAGTACTGTCAACATAAATTGATTACCTATTTTTTCCTATACTGAAAACGGCGCATGTCAATTGTGTACTAAATCAAACTATGGCACTGCATTGCTTACATTTGAGTCATAAAAGACAACTAGAGCTTACCAAATTCATGGCCGGAAGCATATCCTTTTGAAGAGCTAGCTTCTGTTGCTCGGACAATGCGGAGAATGTGTGGCATGTACTTGACATTGTTCCTATATTTTAATCATGTAAATAGCACATTGCTGCTGAATACAACGAGTCTAGGGGGCGGGGGAGGGTACCCCTCGTGAGGGTTAACTTTCAGGAGCCATGCTCTCACACACCCCGAGTTGGACGCTTACCGGGTTTATTACAAGCTGCTGACAGACCCGAGCATGGCGCAGTGACGTGCGCAAACATTTCCTACATGCAGTGTCGTCTGCTATGGCTGACACTGCCTATGACCCTGTAAAGCACACGTAAGACCGACATCATGCTCATCTGACTATCTACATAAAGTAAGCTAGTAAAGTGTGCAAAGATTCCCTGGCTTAAGTCCCTCTAATTTCTGAGGAGGGCCATTAGGGCTGAATAGGTTTAATGGTCACAGCTTGATGCCAAGATCCCCACTTCCTATTTAGAACAATAAGAACCAAAGAGGGTAGATTAGAAGTGAGCACGAAGCTTCAAGATTAAGTAATTTGTATATGCATGAAGAATTTAGCAGTTTTCATTATTTTCAGCCGCGTGTATACCCGTGTTGTGACTAAAATATCAACATAACGGTCTACCTAATTAACTTCTCAGTCACAAACATATCCAGAGCTAGCCTACATTCCAAGTAGCAAATTATAATTTCTGTGCAACGCCAAACCAATTTTGAACATGATTAGTCAATGTATGCAGGCCAGTAGTTCCGAGAACAGAACAAAATAGAATTATGTATATTCCTATAGGCTTAAACAAGGGGGGAAACAATTAAGTAATATTACAACACAACACCAATATATAGAAACAAGTGAGCAACATTGAGAGTATTCATGATTCGGACTGTACCCACACACAACCTCCATCAGCTACTAACTGCCAGATTGCAGATTACCCCCCTGTCCACCACATGACCAGATCATCAACTCCTCCCCCATCACACACGCCCCGCACTCCGCCAATCTAATCGGCACTTTCAAATGCATTGCTCATCACACCCTGCTGCCTCCCCCGACTCCCCGGCATCTCTCTCGCCACGTCATGTCTCAGATGACGTTATTACTTCCCGTTAGGACTCCTCCCTATGGCACACAACAAAGATGGCGGCTGCCCGCCAAATAACGACTGTTGCAAAAGCTCCTTCCAATCAGAATTAGAGTTGTATTCAGTTGTATCTGCGTGCCCTTAGGAGGAGCCCGACGTTGTAGGAGTTGACCAGCTAGTTTTGTTAATATGCACATGAAGCAGCGCGTTCAGCTTGAGTTACCACTCATAATATATATACAGTGTGAGAAGCGCTGAGATACAACGAAGACACCACAACTAAATAGGACCCGTGACAGTGGAAACTTTACATGGAAGTTCATGCCAACTCCACAACAATAAGCGATGTTGTTATGTTCTACTAGTCCATGGCACAATTAAGGACATAGCTTCACGAAAATAAGTTATAGTCGATGAAAAAAGACCTTCCTTATCGATCTGAACTCTCGACGTGGGACTGGCCATTCCGTGTGAAAACGAAGGTGTCCAGTATGAAATATACAACTTATAAAACCCCCGGGTTGGTGTATTTTTATTATTACTTTATTGCTCCTTCCTACGTGTTGCCTGGCTGGCACCCGATTGTGCTATTTGCTGGGCGGGGTGCTGGCGGTGAATACATACAGTGGTACGAGCGTGCTGGTACCAGTCTGGTGATACTGAGGATGAAGTGGACGACTGCGCCTTTGGACCCTCACCGATCGTTCCCCGCCCCGACAAGCTCTCACCGACAGTACCCCGCCCCGACAGGCCCTAACCTACAGTACCCTGCCCCGACAGACCCTAACCTACAGTACCCTGCCCCGACAGGCCCTCACCTACCGTACCCCACCCGTACCTGTCCTCACCTACTGTACCCCACCCAGACAGGCTCTCACCAACTGAACCCCACCCCGATAGGCTCTCACCGACAGTACCCCGCCCCGACAGGCTCTCACCGACCGTACCCTGCCCCGACAGGCTATCACCGACCATGACCTGCCCCGACAGGCTCTCACCGACCATACCCCACCACGACAAGCCCTCACCGACCGTACCCTGCCCCGACAGGCTCTCACTGACCGAACCCCACCTGGACAGGCTATCACTGACCGTACCATGCTCCGACAAGCTCTCACCGACTGAACCCCGCCATGGCAGGCTCTCACCGGCCGAACCCTGCCCGAACCCCACCCTGACAGGCTCTTACAGACCGCACCCCGCCCTGAAAGACTCTCACCGACCGTACCCCACCACGACCGGCTCTCACCGACCATACCCTGTCCCGACAGGCTCTCACCGACCGAACCCTGTCCCGACAGGCTCTCACCGACCGAACCCCGCCACTTTGTGACTTACAACCGAACCGGCACGACACGGAGCGTGCATGAACCGAGCAGTAGGAACCACCAGCGTGCCTCAAGGCTATGTAGGTGTGGGAAGGGGTGCGCCTTCTCCAAATCTACCGAGAAAACACTCAACTTCGGGGCTACTTGACCCCGACGTGCGCGTGAATCAGGTCCGTGTAGATTGTGGGCATTCACCGATCCGGGTACAAACAGTGTATGTAACTTGTTGTGTTCGCTGCAGTCACTATCTCCGCACACCTTGGACAAATGGCTAAGACAACTGGTGGGTGGCTGATTTTCTGGTGAATATGGAGGCCTTGTGATATAGTGATATATTGGTTCAGGCGCCCTGGTTCTTTTACAGCCGCCATATAAAAGATGTGACTCACTGACCCGATGTCTACCCGCTACCAGGAAATGGGACTTCTGATCGCCGAGTTTGGGTTCAAGTATGAGTGTGTTGTGAGGCAGCCTTGCGGTGAGGCGATGTATGTGTGTTGAGGGGGGGGGGGGGGTATTGCCTTGGTGCATTCCTGCTGGATGTGGCATGCATAGCCGTGTGTGTATTAGGGCTACCATGGTTCATGCTGCTGGATTGTGGAATGCATGGCAGTGTGTGGGTGGGTTACCTTGGTGCATGTGGGGCTAGATTGGTGCATGTGGGGCTAGATTGGCGCATGTGGGGTTACAAAGGTCTATGTGGGGCAACGATGGTGCATGTAAGGTTACAATGGTTACAATGAGGCATATGGGGTTACCTTAGTGCATGTGGTATTACCTTTCTGTATGTGGGGTTACCATGGAGTATGTGGGGTTAATTTGGTGCTGTGAGGTTACCATGGTGCATGCGAGGTTACTATGGTGCATGTGGAGTTACATTGGTGCATGTGGGGTTCCCTTGGTACATGTGCGGTGACCTGTGTACATGTGGGGTTCCCTTGGAGCATGTGCGGTGACCTGTGTACGTGTGGGGTTCCCTTGGTACATGTGCGGTGACCTGTGTACGTGTGGGGTTCCCTTGGTACATGTGCGGTGACCTGTGTACGTGTGGGGTTCCCTTGGTACATGTGCAGTGACCTGTGTACATGTGGGGTTCCCTTGGTACATGTGCAGTGACCTGTGTACATGTGGGGTTCCCTTGGTGTATGTGGGATAACCTTGGTGCAAGCCTGCTGGTTTGTTTCGATGCATGGCGGTGTGAGCGCAGTAGCGGAGTGTGTACGTGGTACTTCCGGTGCGGCATGGCGGGGTGCCGGAACTGCCGGACCGCGCCGTCCCCGCAATGTTTATCTCGGGCCGATCACTTTGGGCAAGGCCCGGGGGACGGCGGCCGTCAGACCCGGTACAGGCGCCGTCACTGACGGGGCACTCCGGGCCAGGGCTGCCATTGTGGACCCACACTGCAGCCCAAGTGCCCCGCGCTGAGCAGCCCCTGAGCAGCCCTTGTGGTTCTGCTCTTTGAAGCTCTTGGCTAACCGCCTCATCAGGTTGATGCTGAATTCTGCGAATGCGGTAGGCTGATGGTAATCGCAGTCTGAGGGAGTCCTGAGACTGCCGACATTCCCGACGCCACTCTGGAATAGCTGTGGCCAAACGGATTACAACTGAACACACCTAAATTATACCCTGCAATGATCAACTTTAATAGAAATTTATGAAATTTACAACGAACGATTAGAACAAAATTGCCACAGAAGTTAGCCAGGACACGTGATGATTCTGCCGTACGTAGATTCCCACATATAAGGCAGCTGTTGAAATGTATTTCAGGTTATATTCCAGGAGGGAAGCCATTACATCACATCGTGATATATGCGTATTATGTAGGTCGTGTATACCCCTCGAGGTTGGATCGAATACCTGATCTTCCGCTACAGATAGTAAATAGTATGCCTCTGTTCCACAAACCTAGAAGGGAAAGCACGCGTTGCGCTGCTCGTGTGAGACTAATCAACACATCGCCAAGGAGATGAGGCGCTCCCCAGTCCCATTACCGAGCCGAGTCTTCTTCATAAAGCACGCAGTCGCCTGATCTGACTAAATATCTAGTACTTATTTTCTATACACAAGTGGTTATTTGTTTTCAGGGAAGTATCTGAGGCTCCAATGTCGCCGATTACAATAAATGGTGACAATACAATATCAACATATTCACGGTTATATTTAGTTAAATGTTATCAGAATACCCACTTAATTACAGTCTTGTGTTAACACATCACGCCAGTCAGAATAGGGTAATGGCGTTAAAGGTGCATAGACCGATGGTTTTATGCTTTTATTATTTTAAGTATTTGTAATTTTCTGAGATAAATGTGTTACTAGTATTAGGTTGCTCGTTATAATCTACCTAACTCGAGGCTGTGAATTGTTGCTTCTCGTTATGTTTGAAGTACCTTTCATTTAAAATCACTGTCTTATGAGCAACGTAAAGTTTAAATAGGTCAAAGCGCTTGTCCAAAGTCTCATCCCATAGGCTTCCGCAGTAACACGGTCTATTAAATTGACTTAATAGACGCTTCTGTGTAGCACCCAGTGCTTAATAAGCAGACCAGTATCTAAGTTGGCTATGTAGGTTCAAATCTAGATGAGTATTTAGCTGTTGATGCGTTCCACCTTGAAGCTCGGAGATTACCAACACGTGTATACAGGGAAATATTTCACATCTAAATGGTCGTCACTGCACGCTTTGTATACACCTGGTCTGATTCGATTGCATTGTTTAATAAATAATGGCTTAATTATTTAAGTTGATATAAAGTTATTGTTGTTTTGGTTGTAAAACAGTAATAACTAACTTAATAAATAAGCATTGACATTATCGGCAAATAGTAATATTCAACATTATATACGTCAACCCAGGGGTGCTTTAAAGTTTCAATGACGTTGAATAATTCGACCCGACCATGGTAGAAGAAAACAGAAGAAAGAACTTAAAGAAAACGTAATTTCTTTTATTTATTGGCTAAATTTATTTTCCTTCATTTTGAACGTTATTACTTCCCGTCTTTTGAAAATAAACCACAACACAAACATTCCTGTGACACTAGAACGGCAAGGGCATGATAACACGGTCTTGAGCTGTTTATAAGATTTGAATCAAGGTTTGTCTACTGCTTCTTATCTGATGCAGACACTGGTTTTGTTGGGTGTTTAAAAAAAAGTAAGTTTTTTCAGTGAACAACTTCTTTTGTCAGCGCTGCTGCTCTGGTCTTTCCATCATGCTACATAAAGTACATTACTTCTTCTTCTTCTTCGTCTTAATACATATACATCGCCTTAGCCATGCGTGCAATCACAGGTACATATATGTGCTGGGTAGAATTCAACAAGACCCACCGTCGATGCATACAGTATTTATCTGTGGGCTCGACAGCTTTGAGAGATTTACTTGACGAGTTGCTCAGTATCGTCGTGCACCTGGGTTGCGCAGGGCTGGTAGATGCGGGGGCGCTGCAGTTTGTTTGTTGTTGCTTTACGACCTAGCAACATCTACGGTCATATCAGGACGGGGTATGCTGCAGTCCTCAGAGGTTATGTTGTCGGCGGCCGGAGTCGTGGGTCACGTGTCCTCACAGATAAGGCGCCGGGAGGGGTCGCAGTGATGGCCCGACCGGGTCACGGTAAATAGTGGCGTGCTTGTCTGGGTGACGACTCCATATAGCCCGTGTTGTTATGAGCACGACCCTAAATCAGGCCTGCTTAGTCATACAGCCACCGGCACACGATATTTAGGAGCGCGGGCGTGACGATAATCGGGCGGGGCTTCACTAAAGCAGTCCTGGTTAGCGCGCAGTTCGGTAGGGCCGGTGTTGTTGTTAGGCACCCTTCAGCTGGTTTCGGCTTGACTTCCGGGATGCGGTTACAACACTATAAACACGGCCGTTTCGCGCCGTCCATAATTCTACTAGAAACACGTAAACTGAGAGGCTGGGAATTCTTGGTTCTCGTTGTGTCTGTTTATTGGAGTTTTACGTCCTAGCAACATTACGGTCATATGAGGACGGATCCCGAGTTGTAGCAGTGCATCATGGTGACTTTATAATGCTGCCCCACAGGAAAGCCAACCGCCGGCACCCAGGCCAGCCATCGCACTCAGTAAGATTATCCTGATACTGAGCTATCCGGCCCATTCCTAGCAATGCTGAGCACCAGGCTAGATAGTGACAAGTATCAATTTAGGAAATTATCGCTTTTTCCTGACCGGGATTTGAACCCACAACATTCCGCATGGGAAGATAGCGAGCGCTCTTACCGATTCAGCCAACACGTTCCGGTCGCTCCCTATACTAGACAGCGCTTGTATAAATACATACGGAGCTTGATTCCTACACCGCTAACCGAAGGGGTGGCGAGTCGATAAGACGCGCACGTTCATCGTCAGC